>CAJQZJ010018033.1:7716650-7805841 GCA_907164525.1 Lophiomys imhausi
AGAAAGAAAGAAAGAAAGAAAGAAAGAAAGAAAGAAAGAAAGAAAGATATCAAGCAAATTCCATCCCTTTGTCTAAAATACCCTCAGATAATGAGATAATTTAGCTGGTGATACATATCAAGCAAGTATCCTTAGCACTTTGGAGTGAAGTAGAAGAGATTAATTTGTAGTTTCATATTTCAGGTACATAGTGGGATGTTACTTTTCTTCCTTTTTATAATTTTAAATTGATTTACAGCTTCTTAATGTTCTTAGTGGGGTCAAGTGTCAGTTCACATAGCATAGTATTATATCATGTGTTTACAACTTATTTAATTTTAATAAAAATTTCTTAGTTAAACGTGGTGGCCAGATTAAGCATACTGTAGACTGAGAAATTCAAAGAACAGGAAATGTTTTTTTTTTTCTTTTCACAATTCTGAAACCAGCAAATGAAAGAGTATGCTATAAGCAAGGTCAAGTTACAGGGAGACCCGTCTCTGGTTTATAGATGATCACCTTCTACCTGTACACTCATGGAGCTGGAGAGGGGAGAGTAAGCAAGTTCTGGTCTTTTTCTTTTAAATAGTTTATCTTATTACTTCGGCTCTGTTATCTTCCCTTCTCAGACAAACATATAAGTATTTAGTACTTTAATATATGAATTTTATATTTTTGGTTGTGAGACTAGCCTTTAACGGCTGAGACATCTCTCCAGCCCAATATATGAATTTTAGAAGGACACATTCAGTCTATAAAATATATCAAGTGGCATTATGTATTTCTTTCAACAATATACATAAATGTGTAAGAAAAATTGTTGTATGTATTGCAGAATCCATACCTGTGCATTTACAGGGGGTGACTATGTGGAACTATATTTATTATATTAACTCATCTTTATAAATAAAACAGCACACTGTCTCTTAAAATACAATACAAAATATCATAAAGTCCTTCTTCTTTTAGAGATTTTGTTTTATTGTATCATGATGTAGTTCTTTCCTTCTCTCCTCTCATTCAGATAAGACCCCACTTTGTATCAATCTACTATTATCCAATGTAGAATTTACCCTGCACTCACATAATCATGCTTTTCTTAAATGCATGGTAATTGCAGCTAAGATGATGTGCTCATTAAAGTGGTTTGTTACAAAGCTGTAAACTATTAAAGTCATAATTAGTTCCCATCAGTAGAAATTTGGTTTCATTTTCTAATATACTAGTTTGATTTACTGAAATTTTAAAATTGAGATCAATTTTGATCATTGAAACCTGATTTAGTGCCTTGATTTCATTCACTTTTTATTAAGAGCACTGTCCTATACAGTGGTCTGCTAGGGCTGCTATAATAAGATGCTGGTAATTAGGTGAATTAAACAGTAGATACTTATGTGCACAGAATAGAAGTTGGAAAAAATGCTCCAGCTGATTATTCTCCTGAAGTGACCCTCTTTATGGCTTAGTGACAGATGTCTTCTAAGATATTCTTCACTTGAGTTGACAATGAACTTCTTCATTTTATCTCATAATGCCATCATGAGGACCTGAAACATAAGAACTCATGTAACCTTAGTAACGTGTCAATGGTTGCATAACATTGAGTAGAGGCTAAGTCAACATATGCATCTGGAAATTCAGACCTCTTGCTTCATGTTGCTATAAATTTGTTTTCTCTTATTCTTAATGAATCCTTGAGTTTATAATACCAAATTTCTGATTATTAACTTTGATTAGTATATAATTTAATATTGTAAATCTGCCAAAGACATCCTGACATTTCAAGCATCCAGTTAAACTTTGTAATATAATTATAATAAACTCATCAATGTATTTTGACTTTCATTAATTTTAACATTAAAAATTAATGGGCTCTTTCTGATTGCATCTAAATATTTTGTTTCCAATTTGATAACTTGTTAAGCAGTTATTTTCTGTGTCTGAAAGTTAAAAATTATCTGTTTAAAAAATAGAAGGCTTTATAAATCAGTTAAGTCAAATATTTTAATTGGTTTTCAGTTACTCAAACATCATATTTTTCTATATCTCTTTTTCAAATTGATATGTTTATACTTCATGCTGTGCTTATATTTCTATCATTTATAATAGAATATTTTCTATAAACTTTTATGTGTTGGTGCAAGCAGTTAATTGTAGTAAATCCACTATTAACTGTGTTTAAAATATTTAATAATTTAGACTTATTAAGTACCAGATTCTATATTTCACAATTTTTGCAAATCTTATTTTCAATTTGTTTTGCATGCTTTTTGTGTATATATGTTCATTTGTGATCAAGTATTTTATGACCTATATGTGCATGTAGGCAGAGATGAGGTCAATCTTGTGTTTCATCTTTATGCTCTCTTACTGGCCTGGGCCCAACAAAATAAAATAAGCTGGCAGGCCAACAAGCTTTTAAGATCTTCCAGTATCTACCTCTCTGGCTCAAACACTAGGATTTTTCTACCATGTCCAGGTCTTAAAATTGTTTTGGGAAAGGAACTGAGGTTCTTGCATGCCATTCATTTCAGTGACTGAAACATTTTTCCAACCCCGTTTACATGAACTTTATTTTTATTTTTTATTTCAGCACTACTATTTGCCTCACTTAGTACTATTCATCATTTTATAGATTGCTGCTAAAAATGTGATATGACTATTTTTTGCTTGTGGGCTCCATCAGAATATTCTGTGTTATTGTAAAAATAATTTTTAACATTGCATATGTAAACTAATATGAATAATTCTGTTACCATTTCTTTATACACTTATTATATAACTGTATTAATTTGTATAATTGTACTGTTATTCAAAGACTTGATAAATATGCTATTTATTTAACTCCCCATTCATGTTACTTTGAGAATCCAGTCAATCAATCAATACAGGTTTAACTCAAAGATGTTTATTGTCACTGTTAGACAGTAGGTAGTATTTTCTGCAACCACTCCTTCCAGGAGAGTCTATTATCTTCCTGTTAAATGCCTGAACATCCAATGAAATGAAATATTTACATGTTTAAGTATTTTAGAGTGTTCATCCTTCAGTTCCTAATAAGTTTAAAGTAAAAGAAAACAAATAATCAGACAATATTGCAATAGTTTTGTTTGTTTTCTAATGTGGTTTTAATTTTTCATTTGTGTGTTTGTCTGATTATTTGTTTTCTTTTACTTTAACCTTATTAGGAACTGAAGGATGAACACTTTTTTTTTTTTTTTTTTTTTTGCAAAGCAACACTTTTTTTAGTTTTACAGATTTTCTCATAGAATATGTCCATGGCATCAATGCATCCCTTACATTTTTCATCATTACCGATATTTTTCATATGATATTGTCAGGCCAGTTTCTTTAAGATACCTAGTATCTATTTCTGTGTGACCTGATAAGTTTCTCATCAGTTTTAAGGATCATTCACTTTTATTGTATGTCAATCATTATTGTCATTGTATTTCAGAATATATAGCAGAAAGTTCATATTGAGTATTTATTATATTATATTATACTTATTATATTAGAGTAAAAATATTGCTCTGTTTTTGCTGTCCTTTTCTTTTTAATGACTTTTTTTTCAAACAATATATCTCACTATAATTTTTCATCCCTCTATTCCTCTCAGTATCTCCCTACCTCTCCTTCCATCCAAATCCATCTCTCTTTAGAAAACAGATATCTAAAGTGTAATAATAAAATATAGTAAAATAAACCTAAAATAAAAAAATTCAGAATAAGACAAAGGAAAACGAACAAACAACAAGAAGAAGAAGAACAGAAGAAAGAGACCCTAAAAAAAGTGAAAAGCATACAGATTCAGAGAAACACACTTTGGTACACGTTTCTTCTTTTCCAAATTTAGTTTTTAATATTTTTTGTTCTGAGTATTTAGTGTTCTTTTTATTATATACCAAGGGAACTTTTTTCTGGTTTAATCTATTTGATGTTCCCTGCAATTTTTCTACCTTTATAGGCATTTCTTTAGGCTATGAAAATTTTCTTCCATGATTTTATTGAAAATGTTTTATGGTCCTTGACCTGTAATTATTTAGAGGAAAGGAACTTCCTCTAATCTTATTATTCTTAGATCTGATTTGTTCATATTGTCCCAGATTTCCTGGATGCTTTGCATCAGGAACTTTTTAGTTTAACATTTTGTTTGACTGACGTGAGGTTTCAATTTCTTTTATTATGTCTTCAAATTTGTGATTCTCTCTTCCATCACTTGTTCTGCTGGTGAGGCTTGCCACTGTGGTTCTATTCGAGTTCCTATATTTTTCCTTTCCAGATTTCCTCCATTTAGTATCCCTTTACTGTTTTTATTTCTGCTTTTAAGTCTTGAAGTGTTTTATTCATGTTTTTTCCACTGTGTTTTTGCAGATTTCTTTGAGGGATTTATTTATTTCCTCTTTAAAGACTTCTGTTATACTCATAAAAACTATTTTAAGGTCCTTGGCTTGAATCCTATTTGTCACCTATTTTTTCTTTTCTCAGGACCTACTGCAATTAGGTTGCTGGCCTCTAGTGGAGGTATTCTGTCCTGGCTGTTACTGATTCTGATTTATAGTGGAGTCTGGATATCTGGGACTGAGAAGACTGTAACTCTAGGTGCTGACATCTAGCCTTTTCTTTGTAAGGAGGATGTTCCTTGTATTCTATTGTTGTCTCTAGTTCCTAGGAGAGGATAATGACTGAGTGTTGACTGGTAGGGAATTCTTCTGGAATCCTGCTTGTTTTGACACTAAAGACTCAGGTTACATTGTGTATCTAGGTATTGAGAGCTAATAAGTAGGAATGACAATGGGCTAAACAGATCCAGAGGAATGAGGAAAGCAGGGCTCTTTACCAGAATTTGCTTAGTCTCCTGGGGATAGAAGGCATGAAGAGTTAGAATAGGCCACAACAGGTAGTCTACTACAGAGTTAGGAATGAAACTGGGTAGGATTTGGAGAAAAGAAGGCACAGTCAAGCTACGAAGCTTGCTTTTCTGGGAGGTTTGGCCAGTAGGTTCCCAGGAAATGCCTTCTTGAGCTAGTAGCTGAGACAAAGGAATGAGTGGGCAGGAAGCTGGAGGTAAAGATCTATTTGATCTTTTAGAGTAGGAGGCAAAGATGAGTGGCCCCTGGAGCAGGTGGTTTGCACCAAAACTGGAGGGTGAGACTGGAGTGTTGGTTTGCCAGAGAAGGAAAAGTGAAGGTCTGCTGTTACCCTGCATGGTACCTTAGCCTGTCTGACTGGTAGGTTCCCAGGGCATGTTCTTAGCAACAGTTCTTAATTTTGCCTTCAGATTCAGATAATCTAGGAGCTTTTATCTAAGTTTATAGTCTTTTTATATAAGTTTATAGCCTTCATTTCTGTTGAAGGACTATTCTTATTGTAGAAATTTTAAAAAACTGGGAATAAACAGTTAAGGTGATTACAATGCTGAGTGCATCTTTGGTGAAATAGATGTAAAGCTGTCTTTCCAAAGTTAAGGTCTCAGTAGAAACACAGAAACCAACAACTCTACTCCTATAGATCCCCTGTCTGAACTTGAAAAGACAGAAAACATTTCTTCTACTGGTTTGTTGTTTATTTGTTTGTTTTGCTTACTTTTTTGGGAAACTAGTTAAATACAAATAGTCATTTGAAGTAAATACAAAGTGCCTCTCTGGTGATCTTCGTGTGTGTTGTCAATATTGTTAGCATTCTCTTTTAACTCTAGACACTAGTATTTCTACCAGAAATTCATCATGTCCACCAGAAGAAACCCGACACCAAAGCTTGTCAACATTTCTGAAAATATTAGCGACTCACTTCATCATAGTTGTGTGAAATTTCTACTTCTGTTTATATCACAAAAGCACAAAGAATTAGGAATTAGATGCAAAGAAATTAGGGATTGATTTCAGTGTACATTTTAAAAGCATACACCTTTATCTCTTTGAATTGTGTAAACAAAGACTTCAAAAGAAGTGTCAGTTATAAATGTGTCTAAAGTTACATTGGTTTTCATTTATTCATATTTTATATAGCATTTCTGAAATTTGTTATGCCTTACCATTAAAATTTAGCAATAAACTTCTTATTTGATGAAACTTATTGTACACTTGTATGACATTCTCAAAGAATAAATAAAAAACATTTCAAGATAACCTAAAACAGACAAGATTACCTCTGAAAGATTATTTGCACCAATTGTAATTAAAATATTAATGAAATTCATGTCCCAAACAATGCAAAGAAAAGGTCATCTAACTAAATACTGATAAATGAACATCTATGAGTTATAGTATTTTCATAAAAATCTTAAAGCTAGTAAACTCTAGTACAAAATATAAGTGATCAGCCTTCAAAATCAATGATCTTTCCACTACCAACATGCTTTGTTTTCATTTCATATAAATATAAATAATTTCCTCAATATTATTTAATTTAGTGATTTTGGAAAAGTAAACATGTAATCAAGAACTGTACTTATATGTCAGAAAAGAAAATTTATTGATTTAATTTCAATAATGTCATTATTCAATTTTGCTCTCTGCAGGACTACTTTCAAAATTAGTTTTGAAATCAACACAAATACAATGAGGTACTATGATTATCTTACATTAAAATATATATTTATTAATTTGCATCTATCATAGTAGTAATATATTATATTAGTATAGAATGAATATAAAAAGACATATTTTACTAGTATATAAAAATCTGAATATTAAATAGTTATTCTGAGTATAATATAATGAGTAATACATACTGACCCAAATTTCAAAAAGTGAAGTATTAAAAATGAAGGATAAAGACAGAATAAAGAGGTTACTTAAACAATGGAAAAACAAAAATTCTGCAGCTGACTTCTGTATGAATTAAATGTAGAATTTCATTGAATGAGCTATGTAGGAATATTTACAACGATAAAACATCAAATGATAAAACATCTGAAAATTCAGTGGCAAAGATATTGGAAAGTAGAAAATAAAAAAATTATGGGAAGCCGTTTTGCAACAACAGGTGAATAATGATATGAATATGAGCAGAGTTGCCTAACTACATTTCTGTTATGGCGATTTATCTAATGGCATGAGGAAAACTGAATTTGAAGTAGGAACCTCTTACCATATTCTCCAACAATACTGAAGTAAATACTTTGGAGGGCACATTATATAAAATTGATTCTTAAAGAATTCATGATTTAAATGTGGTAAACTGGTAACTAGAAGACAGACAATGATGTAAATATTTTCATGTCATCAAATGTGTAATTTATTTGCTTTTAAAAGGAATAATTGTGCACACAAAATATATTTATCTGTCCAACTATAAACAAATGAGAAAATGCATCTAGATTTGTATTTTTAATACAATAATAATAAATGTATTATAAATATATTTTATTATATAATACAATATAATAAAAATACATGTATTTTAAATTACAAATGTTTATCATTCCTGCATTCCTGAATAACATTCTGTGTTTAAATAGAGATCTTTAGGAATAATGACTCTAACTCTGGGAGCCGTTGGTGATCATTAAAATCATCTGGAATCTCATTTATTTCACTAATCATCCTTTTATTCTTTAAAAAAAATGGAAAAATAAAACATGGAAGAATATTTTCTAGTATTTCTATATAAAATTAATGTAAATAAAAATGAAATCGCATGATACATCCAATGTTATATGTAAACACCTTGTTTGTTTTAGCTGCAAGAGAATAGAAAACAATATTCAGGAGATATAGTAGCTTAGGTGTTATTCTATACCAACTGAATTTATAATATTTTGTTAATGTATTATATTTACAGCTTAATTTCTACTTAGAGATAATTTATCAGATATTCTCATTTCTTACATTAATGGTTTATCTTTCATATACTAATTTGGATCATATTACTTCTTCTACTTTGTTTCATACTGTTTCCTTCTGCATACATTATCATTTCTCATTAACTTAGGTAGGAGAAGGTTTATCTATTTTTTAAAAACATCGTCCCTTATCTCTTATTCCCAGGATGATCCTAACTACCAGGATCAAACAAAACTAACTATGGTGTAGTATAGTATTCTTTTGTGAAAAGACTGCAGCAATTACTGAGGTATCATATTAAATACAGCGTACTAAACTTTGTGGGACATAATAAAGGCAGTCCTCAGAGGAGTGACTGTGGCACCACATGGCTACATCAAGAGAATTGAGAGATTTCAAATTAATGACTTAATAATGTACTTTAGAAAAAACCATATCTTTCAATGCATCTCCCCAAAGTATATGTGAAAAGATAATAAAAAAATCAATATAGCTGCAAAATTTTCCCCAAATACTTTGTAAATAAATTGAAGAATGAATTAAGTACTACAGTGTTATCAAGTTAGTCTCATCATTGGACTGTATACTTTGTTCAACATACACAAACAAATTAATGTAGCATAGCATATAAATAAACTAAAATTTGAAAATTACATAATCATATCAAGATATCAGAAAAATCACTCAACAAATTTTAACATTCTCTCATGGTTAAAAATACTTCTGAAGAAACTACAAATATGAGTCATATGTCTCAAAATACTAAGTATTAATATGTAATAAACAATAGAGAACATTTGACTAAATAAGAAAAATTTTTAAATTTTTCTTATTTAGTCAAATTTAAAAAATAAAATTTAAAAATTTAAAAAATAAAAAAATTTATTTCTTCTAAAATAAAAAAATGAGATAAATATGACAGTTATCTCCATTCCCAAAGTGATTTAATCTTAGAAAAATAAAATAAGAGAATTGGAAGGGTTAGAAGGCCAAACTATTACTAATTCCATGTATCACTCGCCTTCACTTTAAAGACCTAAAGACTTTACAGGAGAATCCTTATATGATCACCAGGATACAATATAAATTTGAAAAATTCAATAGCACTTTTATATGCTGGCATGCTGGCAGTAAAAATTAGAAATGTTGTTCTTAGGATAATAGGGTCACTTCAAAAGATCATTTGTATAGGAAAAGAAAAAAAACTGATAAAGGCCTTAAAAGACTTCTACATTGAAAAAAAAAACTGGAGGAGACAAAAGACCCACATCCATGCTCAGAAATCGGAATAATGTCATGGAATAGCTGTATTACTAAAAGTGGTCTATAGTTTCAATGCAATTCTAGTCAAATTTGAATGTCATTATCCACAGAAACAGAAAATACTATCCTAAGTTTCATATAGAAATATATAAGACCTCAAATAGCCAAATCAATTCTGAATAGAAAAGATAAGGCCAATAGTATGAATATCAAATGTGAAACAACAGTACATACTGTGAAAAAAGAAGGCAACATATTATTCTAAATGATACAATCACTTTAATCCAATCATTCAGTTAATAGATAATTATGCTGTTTCATTATGGCAGGTCTCTCTGGCCCTCTCATCCTTTAATACAAAGTCCAACTATGTGTCTAGGTTGAGCTAGCCTGGACCTCAATGATTTAATATTGATCTTTCTTCCTAGGTTGCAGCTTCTCTTGTGCTCAAAGTGCATACATAAACCACTAAAATATGTTAGAATTTATTAACAAATAGAGTAATTTATGAAAACTGTACATAGCTTTGTTCTACAAACTTGTTTTTTCAGATTTTAATAAAATAATTTTGTTTTTTACAGTTGAAAATTTACCTGTATGTTGATAAGCCACATTCTCTTGCTTTCTTCATAATATATGAGATAAAACAAAACTATGACAAACAAACTAGAGAAAAATGACCAAAAAAGATATAAAAAATAGAGACCTACTCATTCCCACAATCAGGAATCCCATAAAAACTCTAAACTCAAGCCAAAATATGTGCAGAGGACATAGTAAGGGTCTCTGCAGCCCCTGTACATGTTACTTCAGAGTCTGTGAGTTCATATGTGCATTGGTCATGTTGATTTAGAGGTTGGTTCTTTGGTGTCGTCCATCTACCTGGCTCACTTTCTTTGCATCCTCTTCCCCAGGGTTCCCTGAGTCTTGATGGTAGAGATTTGATGGATAAATCCCATTTGAGGCTGAGTGTTCTGATGCTTCTCAGTCTCTGCATAAAGTCTGGCTGAGGGTATAAATTTGACTTTTAAAATATCAGTGTTTTTATAGACTTTGTGTGTGTGTGTGTGTGTGTGTGTGTGTGTGTGTGTGTGTGTGTGTGTTTCTTATTCTTTCTCTTTGCTATATTTTTAAAAATCTGGTTTGTCTTTTTTGCTTGACTTTTTGTTGTTATCCAGAAAGACAGACAGAGAGACAGAGCGACAAGCAGGCACACAGGCATACCAAGAAGAGGGGGCTGTAGTTGAGGAGGTGGGAAGGATTTGGAACAAACTGGGGAAGGGGAAACTGGGATCAGAATATATAGCATGAAAAACCTAATTCCAATGAAAAAAATAATTTAAAAACCCTCAAAAATACAAAAGTAATTATTTTGTAGTTTTAGTTCATATTTTCTTAGGATAAGAAGAGAGCAGGAAATTAACTTCATAACATTTTTTCACTGTACAACATTGTTATTGTTAACTACAAGCATATTGTTTCATTCTCTCTCTAATGTTTTAGGAGTAACTGTGCTTGAAGGGCCTATTTATGCAGTGGGAGGCCATGATGGTTGGAGCTATCTGAACACAGTGGAAAGGTGGGATCCCCAGAGCCAGCAGTGGACATATGTTGCTAGTATGTCCATCGCTCGGAGCACTGTTGGAGTAGCAGCACTGAATGGAAAGTGAGTAGATTCTTCTTTAATGTCTTAATAGCTTTAGAAAAATAATTGAGTGGTAATATTTAAGAATAATTTTTAAATAATGGCATGCATATTTACCATACAAAATAAAGTAACATTTTTATATCAGTTCTTAATCCAAGGAGTATTGAGTATATTTTATGAGAATATTACTAAACTTTGAGTGAAATATTAAAGTAGCCTTAAATATTTATCCCTCTCAGGTCTCTGAGGTGGTTGAAGAATAAACAGCTAGAGTCTCATAGTTAAATTTTGAACTGTTTAGGAATCAAGAGGGTGTTATAGATCTAAGAAGATACTCTTAAAAGTGTGTTGCAAGATAGTATGAATGTTGAGTCACATATAGACCTTTAAACTCATGGAGTTGGTTAGATAGTAGAATGTTAAAGTCAGGGGCCAAATATGTATAAACTGGACATTGGGAAGGTATACTGGGCCATTTAACTCTCATAAATGTGGCATATTTATATCTATTGTTTTGTATAATACTTACTGTTATAAGAGAAGGAACCATCTGTTGGACTGAAAGGGGAAACTTCTGGGGGGAAGAGGGTGGAAGGGCGGGATAGGAAGGGGGAATAGGGAGGGGTTTGTGACTGAGATGTAACTTGAAGAAAAAAAAATAAAGTATTTTAAAAAAAAAGTCTAAAGAGTTTGTATTTACTGTGATTTCTCTGTATGATTGTACTCATTTGTCCACTTTTCAAGCCGTGTTCCTATCACCCTTAATTTAGATATTGTAAAAATCAACAATATTTTTTGTGATGCACATGTAACACAGCACTCACATCTACAATACCTCTAGGGAAAAGATCAGCAATATTTTTAATAATATTTTTCATACAATATATTGTGGTCGTGTTTTGCCTTTCCCCAAATCATCTCAGATCTTTCCTACCTTCCTATCCATTATGCTAACTTGCTCTCTCTCCAACAACTACAACAGCAACAACAAGAAACCACAGTGTAAATGAAACTTAAACAGAAAAGTAAGATTAAAAAAATGCCAAAATAGCAACAGCAAATCCAACAAAAATAAAACAAATAAACATGGATTTTATTTTATGTTTGCCAATTACTTCTAGGCATAGGATGTTTTTGATATACTCAGTGTCAGGCCACTGAAAAAAATATGATTTTCTGGTTTTTTACTTGGTATCAGTTACAAATAGATTCTTGATTAGAAATGGGACTTTGTGTCCATTTTGTTTTGTCACTGCTGGGATTTTGTCTGCTTTGAACCTCTGAGGTCTTGTGCATGATGTCTGTGAGTTCATATATGCATCAGTCATATTCGTATGGAAGACACTGTTTGCTTAGAATCATCTACCACCTTTGGCTCTTATGATCTTTTTTTTCCCTCAACTTCTGCATAGATATCTAAGACTTCAGGTACTCATGCCATTTAGGGTTTAGGACTCTGAAGCCACTCAGTTCTCTGCACACTGTCTAGTTGTAGGCCTCTGTCCTAATTTCCACCTAAAGTGGAATCACATAAGGAATTCATGAGGTATTCATGGGCATAGCAGTTTGTATCATTTAATCGTTGTTACTTTAGTAGACTATTAGTAATATGCTTTCTCCATGACTTATCTAGTGTGAGGTTTTGGGCCACTTAATAATGCTAGACATGATCTCATTTTGTGAAAAATGGCCTTAAATCCAGTCAAATGTGGTTTAGTAGTCCCATATCATTTGTACCAGTATTGAGCCAGTAATTCTTGTAGGCAAATAGATTTTCAAGGTCACATTGTGTGTGGCTAAGTGATATTGATGATTACCTTTCTCTTCTGATAGCCTACAATGTACCTACTCACAATGCATTAAGGTGAATTATCTAGTAGAGCACCAGTTAAATTTATTCATGTTCAATGATACAAAATACCGTATGAATATAGATGGAAATATTCTCAGTATCAATCTTGCAAATTGAATTAAGAAACAACAGAACAAGATGGATTTCATACATCTTGGACAACTTAGCTTCATCCCAGAGATGCAGGGATGGTTCAACATACAATATTCAATAAATGTAATCTATAATATGAAGAGACTGTTAGACCAAAATCCACATTATAATCAAATTAGATACAGAAAATACATTTGACAATATCCAACTTTCCTTGACAAAAGTCTGGGAGAGAATATAAATAGAAGAGTCCTACCTCAAATTAACAAAGACATTTACAGTAAACCAACAGCCACTGGAGGAGAAATAACAAAGCATTTCCAATAAAATCAGGAAAAAGAAAAGGATGTCTATTCTCTCCTATTGAATAAATTGATTCTTTCACTGAAATTGTTGAAATTGTATCTAAACAAATCAAATGAAACTAGAACTTGGTGAGTTTTTATAAAGCAAATTCAAATTCGAACATCATTGTATTTAAACATCCTGGCTATTGTAAAACTCCAAATATCTTATGATTCTACCAACATTCCATTCTTTGTATTGGATTATCTCTGTTATTTACCTAGTGGTATGGCAAGACTGAAAAAGTGAAAACACCCTGTTGGCCAAGAACTTCATTATCTAATCTGACAGAGAATCAAAGCTGGAGTCTCATAATATATACACATGATGGGACTGGGATGTTGTGGGATACTACTGTGTTCAAATTTTTTTGTGCAGCCTGAAATATCTGAGATAAAGTCCTAAGGTCACTCCCTTCTTTCCTCATTAATATATCATTCCTCATACTATGACTTACGTGTTTAAAAAGAGTAACACAGAAAAATGTAAATCATTCCTTTATATCCCACCTTTAATTTTTTTTTTTATTTCTCAGCTATAGTGGGGTGAAATATCTCATCTGCTTTCCAGAGATCTCATGAAGATATTTTCTATGATAATTACTTAAACTATTGTATTTTGGAGGAACAATTGTGGGAACTATTTCACATTCTTTTTGGAAAGCTAAGCACAAATTTGTTAGCTATAATATCTTTGGTAGTTGTTTGTATTTTAACATGTAGATTCCACGTAAAGCATTTACAGCCTTGGATTGTCAAGACATTTAATTTATTTCAGGCAGGTTTACTTTAGGCCTAAGTCATGCCTTTAAAGACATTCAGAAAATTTTAGGTATAAAAGAAATTTATAGGTATATGTGTGTGTGTGTGTGTGTGTGTGTGTGTGTGTGTGTGTGTGTATGTGTAGAGAGAGAGAAATACTAAAATATTCTACTATTATTCTGTACTTCATAGGAAGTATTCTTACAGGTGTCATTTTCATGTTCTCCCTTGATTGATTCTTTGTGTTTTACTTGAAACTTATGAATTTAAATATAAGTATGAATCAAATATTTTCAAAAACACATTGCAAAGTCATCTGTAAGATTTAAGCTGTAAGTAAATATTTACCTTTCAACTTAAATAAGATTTGGTATCTTTAAGTCAAAATATTTTCTTGAGATTATAACAGATTGAGATTACTTTAAATACAACCATTCTCTAGTTAATGTCAGTGATGCTTTGGTATATTCACATTGGTTTATAATTTAAAAGTATTTTACATATTAAATAGTTATTCATATGTTAAATGTATATAACTAAAGTGAAATATAGATTATATATATATCTATGCAATAACTCTATTAACTGAATTTGTTAGTTTATCTATTGTTTGCTTCTATGCTTTGTATCTGCTTTTATAACAATGATATTTAATACTTGGGTTTTTATTGGTTAGGATAATAGCTAAGTGTTTTTCTAATGAATCTGTGAAGGTATACTTCTAAACTGTTTATTAATAACTCTAAATACTGTCCAACCCACCAACCCGAGGGACAAGAGAGAAGATATAGACCTCCTAAATTGCAGGTCCTTGGGGTAACTGGTCAGCCGTCCAGCCAAATCAGCATACACAGGAAGAGATCCAATCAGCAACAGGAACATAGAAAACAGCAGCAAGGAGAATGCAGCTAATCAGGAGCTCCAACAAGGATAACTGAAGAAACAGAAGGCTTAATGGCCCTAAATGGGGCTACCTGAGCTAACCCTGACTTGGGCTCAGCCAGACTTGGGATCAGCCTGACCTGGACCACAATCTTTAGCAAGTGTCCTTAGCAGAAAACATCGGCGAAGGATTTTATTGAGTTTTTTGAAGTGAAGCAGTTATGAGAAGCACTGAGAAAAGATGCCAAGCAAAAAGCCCCTCCTGGCCTCCTCTTTATACCTGCTCAAGCATGCCTTTGAAAAGTCCAACTTCACGCCCTCCACACAATGTACTTACTTTTGACCAAGATCACAAACTCTCTAAGGAAACTGCACATCAAAGGATGTAAATATGTTCCCCACCCATAACGGTTTTCTGGTTGGTGAAATTTCACAGGTTCTTTTATCAGGATGCTTTATATCCCTTGAAACTGCAATTTAATTATCAATTGTATTTATTAAGTATAAACCGTAAGATTAGGCCGGCAGAGAAGCAGGCAGCCTGGCAGGATATCACTCTGATTTGTCCTGGGAAAAAGCCCTCGATCAAGGGTGGCCTATACCACCTGTAACCTAAACTCTGTTATCTAATGTAAGTTGTTATATTAAGCTAGTAGAATTGCTAGCAGCTTGGCAGGATATTTGCCAGAGCTTGGAAGGAGGCTGATGGCCCTGGATTGCTTGGACTGACGGCCGCTAATTCCTTTCCCAAATAATTAAATACACCAAGACCTTTTAATGTTTCAACACTTAGCCCTTAGCTGGGCAGACTCTCAATTAGCTAATCTTTATTAACCCGGATCACCTAATCCCAAACTGCCATGTGCCTGGGATTACCTTCCAGAGTTCTCAAACACATCTATCTGCTTCCATGTCTCCTGGTGGAAAGAGCAAATCCTCTGGGTAAAATTCAGGGTTCTTGTTTTAACCTCAGGAAATCCCACCTTTCTATACCCTTTCTGTCCAGCTAATTTGCCATCAGCAACTTTTATTAACCAATCAAGAGAATGCCTCCAAGGGGCTGTAACCAGATCTCAGCATTGAAATCAGCCTGTCAGAAGCAATGCTATTAGACCTTCAACAACAAACCCTCTTTCATTAGTCTTTTTTTTTCAGTGGTGTACAAAGCTGCCCCATGTCACATATGTGAGACCAAAACAAACAAACAAACAAACCATTTATTC
Organism: Lophiomys imhausi; assembly: GCA_907164525.1. Lineage (NCBI taxonomy): Eukaryota > Metazoa > Chordata > Mammalia > Rodentia > Muridae > Lophiomys > Lophiomys imhausi. The sequence continues at coordinate 7,732,484 of CAJQZJ010018033.1, forward strand.
AATACAAACTATTTTGTATCATGTGGTATTTCTTTCCTAGTCCTATCTATTTGGCATTCTGTATACAGCATTTTCCTAATTGTTTGTTACATTAATGTGCAATTAAACACAAAGGCATTCATGTTTGAATACACTATTTTGTTAGATACTTACTTTGTATCAGAGCTACTATGATTTCTTATATGTTTATTCTTAAATATGTTAATATATGTATGCTTATAGTAAATATTCTCCAACCCTAACAGTAATATATACATGGAGATTCTAGTCACAATTCTTGACATGTTGTAAATTAAATGTCTATACAGTTTATATTTTACCCATTTTCAATTGCATTCAATACACAAGTTAGATTTTTCAGACAAGGTTTCTAATATATTTTGAAATTTCAATTTTCTACAGTACATGTCATTCATATCGAATTATAAAATAAGATACTAATTTTACTTTACATTATTTTCTTGAATTATTTACATTTTAACTAAGTACATTCCCTCAAAACATATTTTTATATGAAACTATTTTTAATGGTTTCATCTGATACTTGCAACCATCTTTCTCTTATAAATCAAAGGAGCACATATTTGATTTGGGAATCTTTTCCTACTAGAGTATATTTCAATAGTCTCAATTTTCTGTGTATTTATGACTTTTTAATGTCTCAGTGATTTTCTTGTGAAAGACAAAAATATAATGACAAAATACATAGCAGAAATTCTTTCACCCAACATGGTAGCTCAGTTAAGGTAAATTGTGCTACCAACCAGTAAAAAAAGTCCACCATTGAGACTCCCCCCACCACTTGCTAAGGGATCTGTATGATGACAACATTTCCTATCATCTATATTTGTATAGGGGGATCTAGGTCTAGTCTAAGATATTTCCTTTTTCTTTTTGTTTGATTGTTTGTTTTGGTTAGCATTTCAGTCTCTGTAAGCCTCTAGGGATCTAGTTTAGTTGGTTCTGTTGATCTTCATGTGTTGATCTTGATCCTTCCGTGTTTCTATATTCCTCTTCACTCTCTTATATAGAGCATCCAGAGTTCCACCTCATGTGTGACTGTGTGTCTCATCCTTTGCATGATTTCCAGGTTGCTGATAGCAGAATAGTGTTCCATTGTGTAAATGTACCACAGTTTGTTTTTGTTTTGTTTTATTTTTATGCATTCTTCTGTTGAGGGACATCTGGGTTGTTTCCAGTTTCTAGCTATTACAAATAAAGCTGCTATGAACATAGAAGAGGAGATGTCTTTGTGGTTTGGTGAGGAATCTTTTGGATTTATGCCCAGTTTTGGTATGAGTGGGTCTTGAGCTAAAACTGTTTCCAGTTTTCTGAGATATCGTGAGACTGATTTCCATAGTGGTTATACAAGTTTGCACTCCAACCAGAAATGGAGGATTGTTCTCCTTTGTCCACATCCTAGACAGGATGTGCTTCACTTGAGTTTTTTTTTTTTTTTTTATCTTATCCATTCTGATGGTTATGAGATGGAAGCTCAGAGTCATTTTGAGTTGCATTTTCCTTATGATTAAGAAATACTAAGGAGTATATATTCAAGTGTCTCTCAGCATTTAGAGATTCCTCTTTTGTGAATTCTTGGTTTAGCTCTGAACCACATTTTTGATTGGATTATTTTGTTTCTTGGTGTTTAATTTCTTGAGTTCTTTGTAAATTTTTTATATTAGCCCTCTGTCATATGTGCAATTGGTGAACACCTTTTCCCAATCTGTAGGTTGCCCATTTATTTCTAATTTATTAACTTTGCCTTACAGAAAGTTTTCAGCTTCATAAGGTCCCATTATTGATTGTTGGTCTCAGAGCCTGAGCCATTGGTGTTCTGTTCGGGAAGTTATAACCTGTGTCAGAGAGTTCATGGCTTTTCTCCACTTTTTTTTTTTTTTTTTTTTTTTTTTTTAGATTTAGTGTGTCTGGTTTTATGTTTAAGTCTTTGACCCACTTGGACTTAAGTTTTGTGCAAGGTGATAAATATGTGTCTGTTTGAATCTTTCTAAATGTGAACATCCAGTTAGACCAGCACCATTTGTTGAGGATGATTTCCTTTTTTCCATTTTACCATTTTGGCTTGTTTGTCAAAAACTAAGTGACCATGGATGTTTGGGTTTATTTCTGGGTATTTTATTCGATTTTCTTGATCCACTGGTCTGTTTCTCTGCCAGTACTATGCTGTTATTAGTATTGCTCTGTAGTATAGCTTGATGTCAGGGATTGTGATACCTTCAAATGGGTTTTTTATTGTACAGGAATGATTTAGCTATTTTGAGGGTTTTTTTTTTTTATTTTTCATATGAAGTTCAGCAATGTTTTTTCAAGGTCTATATATAATTGTGTTGGTATTTTGATCAGAATTGCATTGAATCTATGTATTGCTTTTAGTAGGATGGCCATTTTTACTATGTTGATCTTACCTACCCATGAGCATGAGAGATCCTTCCATCTTCTGTTATCCTTTTCAATTTCTTTCTTCAAAGACTTGAAGTTCTTGTTGTAAGGTTCTTTCACTTGTTTGGTTAGTTACCCCAGGTATTTTATGTTATTTGTGGGTATTTTTTTTTTACTATGGTGTTATCTTTTCTTTAGTGTTTATTTATTACTTCAAGTTACATCTCCATCACAGTTCCCTCCCTCAACACCTTGCGGGTCTCACCCTACCACTCTCTCTACTCCATCTCTGCTATCCTACTCTTCCAGTGGGGGGTACCCCTACATATCATCCCCCCTCATTTCAGCAGCCATAAGAGGGCTAAGACCTTCCTTTTGCACAGGGAGACTACATGGCAGCTCCACTAGGGCAAAGTGTCCAACTAGCAAACTATAGATTGGGAAAAGATCTTTACCCACCCCACATCTGACTATGGCTAAAATCCAATATTTATAAAAAAACTCAAGAAATTAAACACCAGCAAAACTCTTTTATACAGTTTCTTATCCAATTTGATGGGTTTTACTTGCAATTATTTAATAGTTTTGTCCCTCTTCTTCTCTTGTTTGACTGGGGTTTCCTGGAAGTCTTTAATGGGATTCCCCATTGCTGCTTTCATCTGTAAAATTATAATTTCTTTAAGAGACTTATTTTCTTTCTTTTTTATTTTTAACATTATCTATCATTTCCATAAGTATAGATCTGTCATTATTTACTTGTGTTTCTGCTATGGTGGGATAGATGGTCTGAGCTTGCTGTATTAGCATAGCCAAATTTTGTTGGAGTCATATTTCCCTGATTTTTGTCAGTTTTATTCTTTTGTGTGCTTTTAACCATCTAGTTGTCCTTAACTGATTGTTTGTGTTGTCTTTTGGATTTGGTACCAAGGAAGGAACTTTATTGTGGAGGCTGTATAATCTTGGTGACCTGTAGCTCTTCACAACCTGGGTTAGACCTTGTGTTTGGGGCTGGATCTCATGCAGCTCGGATGGCAGATCTGTGGGTTTGATCCTCCCAAATGGCTCCCAGTGGATCCCAGGGGCCTATGACTCTTAGCCAGAAGCTCTATGATCCAGTGCAACCCACTTGGGCAACACGTGATGGACTGGAACTGGTTCACTGCTCCAGGGCTGGACCTCTTGATGCTGTATTCTGAGTGCCCAGCAAAGGGGCAAGGCCCGCAGGCAGGGAGTTTTCTGATGGGGAGACCACAGCCTGTCCACAATACTTGGACTCAGCAAAACTCAGCCACATCTTTTCCAGTAAGAAGCACTGTGTTCCAGGACAGCTTGCCTGAGCCGGTGGGGGTGTCTAACAGTTTCACTGCACCTGAGGCATCTGGACAGTAGTCATTGTCCTCACTAGATGCTCTTAGGTGATCCCAGAAGCAACTTGTGCCTCCCAGCCAGAGCACTATGAGCCTATGCAGCCTGCGTCAATCAGGCAGCTCGTAATGATGTGGAATTGGTTCACTGTTCGATGGCCAGAACACTTGATACTGTAAACTGGGTACCCAGCAGAGGGGCAAGGCTCACAGATAGGGAGATCCAATATGGGGACCACAACATGTCCACAGCGCTTAGCCTCGGGAAAGCTTAACAGCCTTTTGTCTTGATCACACACTGGTCAGCCCCGTCTTACCATTCTTGTGGCTCCACTGGTCCTCTTGTGGATGCTGGAACAACTCTGTAGAAGCTGGTGACTCAGGAAGCTGGTGAGGACCTCTATTTGGAGGTTGAAGCTGCTTGCTAAGGTCCTGAATTGATCAGACCCGTGAGAAGTGCCCCTGCTCATGTGCCTTGCTGCTACATTATTCTGAGTGTCAGTATGTCCAGCACTAGGAACTTTATTGTCACCAGCCTTTCTGGGCAAGCCCAGATAGACTTGCACCTCTCAAAGTGAAACTCTGTGGGTGTATATATCTGCAGTGGTTCAGCCGGTCCTACTGTAGCTCAGAATGTGTACATGCTGGTCACCACCACCTTGATTCCCCTGAGAATATATCAGCATATTCTAATAAAGAAAACTAGATGAACTCTGTCAAGCTTTAGCACACGACCTCGTGTTTCAGTAATCTGTGGTAGGCAGAGTAAAGTCTAAAACTGACTTTGCAGCTGGTGCCAAGTTTTCTTACTAAGCAGGAATAAAAGTAGTCATGCACCTGCTAGGGAGCTTAGTGAAATCTAGAAATAAACAGCTCACACAAAGGGCTCACTGAGCAGATGAAGCAGGAGCATTCTCCACTGGTGTCTATAGATTGTCTTGGGATAGGTTGAAAGGGTTTTCCTTTTACTAAGAAACAAAGGACAAAACCAGAACTAGATCTGATTTAGAGTTGTTAACCTGTAGCTTGTCACTCACTGTGTTATTACCCAGAGAACAGTCTATCTGAATATTATTTTTAAGAAACTTAATATAATTTAATATATTATAAGATTTCTAAAGGCACTTTGTGCTCCATTCTTCTTTCCATCATAATGATGCTTCTCACATCCAGCTTTCTAACTTGGAACTACTTTGGACCAGAGTGGACAAGAGGACTACTAACCAATACTCTGTGGCCATTATGTATGAAAGGATATTTTTTTCAAACAAGTTACAATGTTTTATATGCACCTCATATTTTCATGGTAAAGTAGGTGATACATAAAATGGGACAGAAGCTTGGGAAGGGTGGGTGGCAGTGATGCAGCTGGTAGGATGGTAAAGTAAGAAGCAAGTAAGAAAGTTTCTTTGGGGCAGAGAACAGATTTGTATCTGAAATGTAAATTTAGTTCTCCTTCAGGGGAAGTTTAAACTGGTCACACGAAACTCCATTTTAAAAGATTAACATGTTCTAAACTCAAGATTTCTCTGGTGTGAGGAACACTCAATGGTTTTGAGTTTTCACAATAATATTTCTTAGTCCTCATTAAGAAACAAATGAATGTGAATAGGAAACTTGAAGAGTTCTGTGTTTTTTTTATTAAACATGTTTGTCTATAAAAACCCTGGACATTGTTCTTTTGTCAGCTTCTGTAACCTGGAAGATTAAAAAGAGGCTTAAATCTCACTGGGCTTTCTGTTGCATGGATTTAACACCAGCACCATGGAGACAAAAACAGACAGATTTCTGTGAGTTCAATGCCCAGTTTTAACTACATAATATGAAACCAAAACTGGATTTCATCCTACCAGCTGCATCACTGCGACCCACCCTTCCCAAGCTTCTGTCCCATTTTATGTATCACCTACTGTTACCTCCCATCACCCATGTCTATACACATAATGAGTTTTTTGTGTGTAATGCTGGCCCTGTCTTTCTTCATCCTACAGATCTTACTTAGCTTCCAATGGTGACTACAAATGGTCATGTTTCCTTTCTTGCTGTGAAATTGTCAGCTGTCACTCCATGTATTGTCAGTTCCTTTACCTCAGTGTTAGAATCTTCTGTGCTCTTCCGTGCCCCAACATCTAATTTGTCCATTTAGGGAAAGAAAGCAGAGAGTCTGCACTATGATTAAATAGATTAAGAATGAGATCAGAAAGGGTACACATTTCTACTTGTTAATGAGAGTCTGTGCACAGGATAATATTATTCTAGAAGCTCAAATTATATTATTTCTATTCTTTGGTTATTATAAATTTGAGGATAAATATAAGAAATTATTGTTTTTATTTACTTTCATATCCTAGTTCTTGGTCATTTAATGTTTTTTTTAGGAATAAGTAGATTATAGATGAATTTGATTGACTAGGTATCCTCACAAAGTACTCATCCAGATTTATTTTTCTGTTGTGGAAATACAAATATCAGTTTTCATAATGCACTTATGGAGCAGTAAACAAAGGCATTGTTATCTCTTTAAAAGAATTCTAGTCCATCAAGTTTTTTCATAGGTATTTTACAATAAATATAGTGTGTTTTCTCCTATCAAATTTTCTAATATCTAATGTTAATTTTATGTTGTTAAACCATACTAATTGCCTTTTATTCTATTGAACACAGCATAGTCTGAATAACACAAAAATCATAACATATTCCCATTGAAACCCCTAAATTATGTAGTTTAAATTATTAATGAATTATAAACTGATATATAGCATATCTTAATGAGTAGTTTACATAAATGTTTATAAATATTTTTTCATTTAGACATGAAACATATATCTTTAACCTGTGTTACTAGATTTTACCTTTGTTGAATTTTAAACACAAATAACTCTATCACAGTACTTGATAATAAAATCTGTGACCTTTGTAGAAACTTTTACTTTTATATAAAATATTTAAAAATGATATAACTGAAAAGTATGTGAATATATTAATACTTACATTTATCATTCTGTTTAATTTATGGTAATGTGTTTTTTATATTCTTCAACAAAAAGTGAAATAGTTGTAAATCACTCATTCTTCCTGTATAAAGATTTCTCACTTGCCAAATTTGTTTCAATGTGTGCTATTTTAAGTTTATTAATTAATCTACTTTAAAACCTAATTATTGAAGAATTTCAATATGAATGTCTGATAGATCTTTTTAAATGATTTTATTTGTACTTGGAGAGATGTGACTTTTATCTTTTATTCTTTTAATATGGTATATACATAACAGTAATTGATGGTTATGTATTGATTGGTCTTTGCAACTTGGTTTTAAAGACCACTCTGGCCATTAAATGGTGTTGAATTCAGATTTCTACTGTTTTCTGTAATTTTAAATATATGTTCTTAGAGATATTAGCCTCTAGTTTATCAAATCTGTGGTGTCTTTCTCTTGCTCTGGTATTACACTTATTGATGGCCTCTTAAATTGGATGTTTTCATTCTTTTTGTCTTTTTCTCACTGTCTCTGTGTTTCTCTCTCTCTCTCTCTCTCTCTCTCTCTCCCTCTGTATGTGATTGTGTACATGTTTGTGAGTATACTAATTCAACCTTATAGTTCTGTACTTCTCTTTGGAGGTGTAAAATATTAATTCACTGTTCAAATCCTGATCAACCCTGCATTATCACTATACTCTGAGTGGGATAATGATTTAGATCTAGTAGTTGTACAGTATCACTGGTTTATTCTGTACATTATGGCATAACCTTAGATATGTGGCTTATTATTTTCAAAAACTAAAATTAAAATAAATCTGACACAGTATTTGAAAATTTTTATATTATAGCTTATTAACATTACTAGGTTTAGATAGCTTAGATATCTGATTAATGTACTAAGTTAATGCCAGGCATAAGAATAAATAGATCAACATAAACTCTGCTTTGAATCATCAGAAAAAATGCGATATTATGTATTTTTAAACCAAGGACAATGGTATATGCTATATGCCTTACATGTAGGTAATTATGTAATATTTATATAAAGTATATTTAGTTACACTTTTGAAAAATGTAAGGATTACAGAGTATTTCTTTAGAGTTGTATGTTCACCTTATATGAAATAGAAGTAAATGAATTCAGATTTTTATGAAGTGTTTAAGGATGATAAAAACTTCTGAGTAATAATTTTACTTCTTGAGTGACTTTGAAAGCCAAATTGTTCAATGCTTGACATTCATAATTATAATTGCTTAATTTCATCATTTTATACGATTGATAGTCAGCAGACAACTTCAGATTAGTCAAGCAAGGCAGCATGGTAGTCACACAGAGAACACTCAGGCAACCAGAAATATTTATCATGTCATGCAGCATGAGAAACAGAAATGGCTTTGTAAAACATGTATTCATAGTTTGAAATCAGCTTAAGCACCATATTGTAGAATTATTAAAAAATACTGGAGCATGGAGTTGAAAACCTGAAGCCTCCCAACTTTAATATAAAATGCAGTACATTCTTTTTATGCATTTGTTTTGAAACTGAAAAGTGAAGAATTAAGTCTACAAGAAATTTAAAGATAATATTCATAATTAGGGATCAATTTGATAACACATTAGTAAAAGATGAATAAATCATTCCTTTATTTTGATATCTGTATTATGAGAATTATGCACAAGCCTTCCATCAGAGTAACAGCTATTATGGCTTGCAGCTGCTACTCACCCTGATCAACTACAAAGGCCACAGCAGCCTCAATTTCTGCTCTACTACTTTGAATTTTGCTGCTAATAAGACTGCACTCTATGCGTCATCAATCTCCAAACCTCCCTCTTTCAAAGATCCCTAACCTCTGCTTTAAAAACTGTCGTGCTCTTCCTTTTTGTTAAAATGTCATTTTATTGCTGAGACATTTTCTGGTTGTTTACTTAAAACTGAAAACATAATTCAATACCCACTAACATTTTCTTGACACTGATTCTGAGTTTTAGCACATAGAGGCTTTAATAAATGTATTTTTATCTGATTTATTTATCTATAATACATCAATGTAATTGCAGAATTTTTAAAAGGTTGCACATAGATTATACACACACACATATGATAATATATGGCACATACAAAAAGTATCTAGTGAGTAAATAAATTGAGGCAAAATGCTTATATATATTATGAAGTCTTCATGAATTAACATAGGATGAAGAATGAATATTTTTAGAGGGTTAGAAAATGTATTTTAAAATCATTTAATCCAATTTGTGGTGCAGAACTTAATTTTAAAGGTTCCTATTATACTTTGTCAAGAAAACAGCTACAATTAAATGAGTGTAAATTTTAGAGTTACTCATTCACACCAGTATAAAGTATTTCTTCTGAAGTTTGCTTAAACTACAGAATACACACTAAGGAAGATGGTTGCTATGACAACATGCTTTAGAGTATTTTACTGTTTAGTGTTCTAAATTGTGACATTCAGTTCCATATCTGTGCATGATTACTGGTTTCAAATAAAATAATCACAGTCCTCTGACTATGATCATTTTTCTATAGCTTATTATATAGTTAAAATGCATATATTAAATATTCCTGAGTATATATTCAAAATAATATGTCATTTAAGTTTATAATCTTAAATTCTATGAACTTATATTTAGATTGTTTATAACATAATGATTAAGCATATTTTCAAATAATGTAACATAGAATACTGCATGCTACAATAAGAATTCCATGTACATAGCAACATTTGTATGGGTATCTTCAACAAGATCTACATTTGAAGTAACATGTTTCAAATTGTTTCGCACACTGTGAAATTTGTTTTTGAATATTTTTATTTTTACATTTTGCCATTCAAACTGTAATAATAAATATTTTACTAATTGTGGTTTCAGGTTGTATTCAGTTGGGGGTCGAGACGGAAGTTCTTGTTTAAGTTCAATGGAGTATTATGACCCTCATACAAATAAGTGGAGCATGTGTGCACCGATGTGTAAGAGAAGAGGGGGTGTTGGAGTGGCTACATGTGATGGTTTCCTTTATGCAGTGGGTGGCCATGATGCGCCTGCTTCAAATCACTGTTCCCGGCTTCTGGACTATGTGGAAAGGTAAGTCCCAAGGGTAATAGGAATGCATCCTATGTTTCAGGAAGAGGAAATGTAACACCTGGAAGGGCTTTCATAATTTCTCTTTTCCTTCCCCGCTCCCTCCAACTTGTCCTCCCTCCCATCTTCCCTCCATTCTTTCTTCTTTCCTTTCCATCTCCTTCTCTGACATATGAACATTTTTCCATTTTATTTTTCCAATTTCCTTTTTCTTTTCCATTAGCTTAAAGCTTCAACATTTCCCCATGATAAACAAGTACTCTGCACCTTTTTTTGAAATGGTGACTAGAATAACGCTTTGCCATTTATTAGACAGTAAAGTTTGTAAGTTTGTCATTCTTTTTAGAAATTGCTCTTTATCCATTTGTTTTATGTATTAGTTATTATACTACTTCAAACTCTCAAAGCTGGGTCATAGACTTTTTTGTTTTGTAACACTATTTTGAAGCAAGACAGAATACATACTTTCTAAAACCTCAGTTTTTGTAGGAAATGTAACTGGACATTTAATTCTTGGAAAGTCTGGACCAGATGTAGCAGTGGTAAAGTGAGTCAGTATCTTGACCTCAGGCTTAGTCCAACAAGACTGGCATGTATTGATTGGGTGTAGATGCATTGGTCACTTAGAAATCTTGACCATATGGAGCAATCACTGGTAAGGCTTGAGCAAGGCTTGTGAGTTTTCTAATTACACATTCATGAATTCTCATCTACAGAAAAATGAACAAAGGGAATATCAAGATAATTGGTTTATTAGTTGGGATAGGTAATCCTGTTTTAACTCTCAAATCTCAGTGATACAATACCATGTTATTCCTTACTCATAATATATGTCCATATATTGTGAGTGTTGTTGCTCTGGTACTATGACTGAGATGGCTAAGCTAAAATATCTAACTCTATGTAAAAAGGAGAAAGGCATACATTCTTCACACATTTTATAAATCTGCCTGCAGGTAAAATAGCCCTCTTCATATCATATTTCAGTGACAAATTGACTGAACCTCCACAATGAATTGGGAGCACAGTATCTGAAGAACATAGGCTCCATGCAAAGCATGGAAGATAGGACAAATTTCCTTTTGATTTTAAGAAACCACACACTTCCTTAATAATTATACATGTTCATAGGACAGTAGGTGGGTAAGAAAAGGTTATCTCATTTAGAGTCATTTTCCAAAATATGTGATATTTTACTGACACAAGTTCATTTGTATTAAATGAAAACATAAAAGTGAATTTTACTAAAACATCATCATCCTAAGCCTCTGTTAAGATGTTTGAATAGTTTTAAAATTAAGTAAAACATACTGTTCAATATATGTATACTTTCTAGCTACTGTTTTATAAATCTTTGAGTTTTTAGTTTTTATATACAAAATGATACTACACATTCTTAATTTCTTTCTTTTATTGAAAATAGATATTTCTTTTATAAATTTTCCTGATTAAAGACTCCCCTCTTTTGGTCTCTCCAGTTTCTCACAACCTCCCCTCCCATCCAGGATCCTCTCTCTTTCTCTTTCAATTGAAAATAAACAGACTTCCAAGGGATGATGATAAAATGAAATATAAGATAAAAATAAAAGCTAACACATATGCATTAGACAAAACAACCCAATGGAAGCAAAATAGTCCAAGAAAAGGTAAAAGAAACAAATACTCATTTGCAGACTCAAGAACCCCATAAAAATATTAAATTTCAGTCCAAAATATCTATGTAGAGGGCCTGTGTAGATCACTGCAGATGTGGTTCATGCTACCTTATGTCTCTGTGAGTTCATATGATCTTTGCTCATGTTGATTTAGAAGGCCTTGTTTTCCTGGTATCCTCTGACCCCTCAGGTTCTTACACTCTTTCTGCCTTCAACTCTGTAAGGTTCCCTGAATTCCAAGGGGAGGGCTTTGGTGGAGACATTCCAGTCAGGCCTGAGTGTTCCAAGGCCTCAGTCTCTGCAAAACATACGATAGTAGATCACTGCTTTTGTTCCCATCTGCTATAAGACATCATTTTCTGATGATAAGTGAAGAAGACACAGATCTATGAGTATAGAAGAATGTCAGAGTCATTTGATTGTTATATTTTGTTTGTTTGTTTCAACACTTTTTGCTATATATTTTTTATTTTATTGAAAATATTTTTTTCATGCAATTTATTCTGATTACAATTTTACCTCCCTCTCTCTACTCTGCCCAGTTCCTCCCTATTCCCCTTCCCATCCAGATGGACACCCTTCCCCCCCCCCTTTTTATCAATTCAAGTTACATCTCCATCACAATTCCCCCCTCCACCCATCCTGGTCCCACCCTCCCACCCTCTCCCCTTTCTTCCATCTATCCTACTTCTCCTGTGTGAGGTGTCCTTACATATCAGCCCCCTGCAGTCATCAGACATGTGAGGACTAAGAGCTTCCTCTTGCACTGGGGGCCTACATGGCAGCTCCACTAGGGCAAAGTGTCCCACTAACATTTTTAGAGCAGTTTTATTTGGTTTTATTTGAGGTCCCTGGGCTGCATAATCTCAGGTTCTTGATCACCAAAGCAATGTTGGGTATAGGTTCCCTCTGGTAGAGTAATGGAGCTTAACTATGACCAGTTATTGATTGGTTACTGCCACAAGCTTGGTGCCACCATTGCTCTAGCATAACTTGATTAGTGCTTCTCGCTAATCACAGGTAAGGATCATCTAATTTTGCTCCCTAGATTCCAGTAAGATCATTACTGTAAAGTGATGTTGGGAGAAGTTAATAGAATATCCTAAACTGTACAATATAAACTTCATATTGTTCCTTCAAACGTACTTTCCTTATGGTGACCTGAAGAATACTTTCATTAAATAGATTTGGCCTGAAAGGATGTGGTTGGTTGTGTTTTGTAATAATCATTATTATTATATTTTCAATTATTTTCTAATCAACTGTTCCAGTAAATTCAGTTCTGCGTGTTGGCAATGTCCATGATTACCCTTTGATGTCAATATCTGTACCCTTGGTTCAATTCCAAGCCTAGGATAAGTGCTCAGGCAGCACTTTTATAATCAACTGGACTCTAAGAAATAGAGCTCAACTTTATTCAAGGTAATATATCTTAGTGTGAATTATACACAGGTTATAATTTAGATAAAGTAATAAATAAATTTACAATCATGGGTAAATAATGAAGGAATACTTTAAAGGTGAATTGCTATCGATAAGTTAGATCCATAGATAGATTTATATTATTTGTTATTTTCTGTCTATGTATGCAAATTGCCTATTTTCATTACCTTTGCCTTAATAATAATGGTGTTCATATAATTAAGACAGTCACTTAATATACATATTTTTGAGGAAATAGTAACTGAAAATTTAAACAATTGTTCAAATACTAAATGAAAGTAATATAACTATGTGTTAGTTGAACACAATCAATAAACAAGCATCAAAAATGTTGATAGTTTAATGCAAACATCCAAATATTAGGTCAAATCTGCTCAAGTCACCATTGATATTACTTAAAATACCATATAAACCAATATTAATTAATATATTTCTGTCAATACACAGTTAATAGCTATATTGTTCTTGTTTATTTGATACATTTGCAGTCATCAAACTTTTACATTTGCTGTCAATTATGAAAGTACACAAATATTCACTAATGAATTATATTTTTAGTAACTATGAGCATTATAGGTAAAAGAAGTATAGACATTTTGGATTCATTCATTGTTATTTTATTTTTAAGAGTTTCACATTTGCATATAAAGTGTTTTGTTCAGGTCTATTCCCATTTCCTCACTTTCATATCCACCCCTAAATGCTCATCACTATTCCTTCCCAATTTCATGTGTTATTTTTCTGAAGATATTCCATGTGTCTACTTAGTGTTGCCAGTATGTGCCTGGATGTTATTATCAACTGGATCATAGGTAGCTTTTCAGGTGTCACATGATTGAATAAATCTAATTTCCCCATCATCTAGCTCCTCAACTAGAGTTAGGACTTAATGACCACTTCCCTTTTTCATGTTAGGATTTTATCTGGCTTGATTTGCAAAGGTCTCATGCTTGTTGGCACACATCTGAGGAGAGTTCATAAGTGATACTGGCCTGGTGTGTCCTAAAATACTGTTTTGGTTTAGTCCTCCCTTGCCTCTGGCTTTCACGACTTTAATGCTCCTCTTCCATGATTATTCTTTACACTTGGGAGGAGGGATTGTGATGTAGATGGACCATGTAGAGCTGAGTACTTTGCTGATTTATTCTCTGAAAGTAGACCAATTGTGAGTCTTAAAATAAGTTGCTGTGAGGAGAAATGAGAGATTCACTAATTCTATGCATCTTTTACCACTTTTAATTCTACTATCCATCTTTTGGAAGAGAGATATGTCAGAGAACTATCTGATAACTGTAGGATTTCTCTAATATTATGAAGATTATAGAAGCAAAACACAGAAACAAACACCTACATCTCAAATTATTGACTCTTATGTTATGTCTTATGTGAAAAAGTGAAACATAAATTCATATTTCAGAACATAGGGTCATTTAAATTTCCTATAAAATAATAGTTATTAGCAATCTTTAAAGACAATTTATTTTTGTGGGGACAGAAGAGATGACGCATTGTATAAAAGCACTAATTGATCTTTTATACACCCAAGATTTGATTACTTCTCCCACATGGTTGCTCACAAACATCAGTAACTCCCTTTCTAGGGAACTCAGCACCCTTTATTTTTGACAACTATGAGTAGTAGGCACACATCTAATATACAGAAATACGTTTAGTCAAAACACTCATGTAAATGAAGCCAAATATTTTTCTTTATTTTTATGAATTTTATACATATGTACAATATAATATGATCATATTTAGTGCCAGTTCCCATTCCAAATGCTCTCTAACATTTCTTCACCCATTTAATGTGTTCTAATACTGTTAATCCTCCATGTTCTGTGTTGAAATAATTAATAAATTATTATTGACCAGTATTAATTGGTTGATAGTGTTAGTCCTTAACCCTCCACTATAAATGAGCACACAGAGACACCTGAAGGATTTTAACAAGCCTTGGTCTGGTAAGATTGTACACAATCTTAGCCCATCTAAGCTAACTCATAATTCTATCCCTCAATAAAGCCCCATATAATATGCATATGTCCCCTGAGCTCTTTTTCTCTAAGCTATGCCAGTGTTCCAGACACGTGACATGATCTTCTTTCATCTACTGCATCATGTGTCTCCTTCTTCCATCACCTGGTGTCTTCCCTTCCTCTACCAGAGGTTTTGTCTACCCATGAACCTCTCTGCCTCAGAAGCCTGTGCACTTTAGTCCTGTCTACCTCTGTCTTTGTTCAATCTCAGGCCCCAGCATATATTCAGTCAGAGACAATGGTTAGAAAGCAAGGTAACAGCATTATTTGATATACAGCAAGCAGGCTTCTGGGACATTTAGAATGCATGACATCACCCCATCAGTTCAGTTAATGCCATCACATGTGCATGAGTCTGGGACCAGCCACTTAAGCATGAGAAACCTACCATTGTGCATATCCTCATTAAATGATTTTCCTCCTCCCAGCACCTGTCCTCTGCCAATAGAGTCTCTATTTGGGTGAAACCTATTGACCACTACCTCATCTATACAAAGATTATTGTTCACATGATCTTGTGTGGAGCTTGTGTAGGTAGTAATTTCTGTGAGTACACAGCTGTAATAGACATGTTCACAGTACTCCTTCCTACTACATACTACTAGTCATAATCTCTGGCTCATGTATTCTTTCTGCAACCTCTTTCTCAATGTTACAAGAGCCCTGGTAGTTGGATGTATGATAATATAAGTTTTCCATTTAGGGCTGAGTACTTAGTGTATTACTTTCAGTACTTCAATCAGTTATGCATCACTATGTTGACTACTGCCCATTGTGGGAAAAAAAAAAGGCTAAACACTGTCCAGGTTTCTAAACCAACACAAGCTGTTACCATTGAGTTTGTTTTCCACCATAACTAGGTGGTAAGACTGTTAGGTTGTGGAAAAGTGGGGCACTACTACATTGCTGGTGGGAGTGCAAACTTGTACAACCACTATGGAAATCAGTCTGGTGATATCTTAGAAAACTCGGAATAGCTCTACCTTAAGACCCAGCCATACCACTTCTGGCTATATATTCAAACTATTCCTCCCAAAACCACAAGGACATCTCCTCATCTATGTTCATAGCAGCTTTATTATTAATAAGTAGAAACTGGAAACAACCCAGATATTGCACAACTGAAGAATGGATTAAAAAAACAAAACAAACAAGAAAAACTGGCACATTTACACAATGGACTACTACTAAGCTATCAGAAACAAACAAAAAAAATCATGCAATTTGAAGCCAAAATGGAACTAGAAAAGTTCATCCTGAGTGAGATAACCCCAACTCAGATATAAGCACATGGCCTCTATTCATTTATAATTGTATTTTAGCCATGTAGTACAGGCTAACTATCCTACAACCATCACAGCGAAAGGAACAGGAACATAGACCTTGTTACCTGTTAGTGGGACACTTTGCCCTAATGGAGTTGTCATATAGGTGGCCAGTTCAAGAGTAAGCTCTAAGCCCTCATATGACTGTTGAACTGGGGATGGGGGGATGATATATAGGTGCAACCCACTCTGGAGTAGTAAAATAGGTGGGAGAGAGGGAGAGAGTAGGTGAGTGGAACCAGGAGGGATGCAGAAGGGGGACTGATGGAGATGTAAGTTGAAGTAATAAATAAACATTAAAAAAAAGTCTTGCTTAAGACACCAAAGACTGTTGAAGATTTTCAGAAATCAATCTCAAGCTGACTGGGAATCTTCTTACATGTCACATAGTTTTCATAGTGTTGGAAGGTGCTATGGATGTTACTGGAGAGTTAAAAGATATCAGTGGTCATACACAGTACTAGGCTTTTCATGCTGTAGTGCTGATGTTCCAGGCAAGATGTGCTTGGTCATATAGTAGTGGCAGGCATTTTATGGAGTGACTAACTACTTTCTGATTAAATCAGAGACATGCTCACAAGAAGGAATTTCCATGCCTAGCATTTTAATCTTCATCAATTTGATGACTTGGGAAAACATAAGCCTTTTTAGGTTAAAAAGTGATATTGTTGTTTTGCCAAATAGTCATAATATCAAAACACCTTCAAAATATTTATGTTTATGACAAGGTTGTCTTTTTCCTTTAATATATTTATTTATTCACTTTATATTATGATCACAGCCCCTCCCTCCTCTCCCCCCAGTCTCAACCTCCAACCCTGTGTCCCCATTCTTCTTAGGCAAGGGACCCATCCCCAACCCACTTCGTCACTTCATGTCACATCAGGACTAAAATTTTCATCATTTTAACTAAGGTACCACAGTAGTCTACCCCTTTAATTCCCTCCTATTATTCTGTTCCTTCTTATTCTGCTTCATCTTGTGTTTGGTTTTGGAGCCAGCTGTATGAGCATAACATGGAAAATAAGAGCATTTTGTTATATTTTATTATTGCATTTTAAAAGCTTTTGTGATTTTCTTGTCAAGAGGTTCTTATAATTTTATAGGTTTGTCTATAAACATGCAGGATCTCTGAGAATCTAAGTATTTAGGACCCTTATTTAAAATGTATATGGAATGATCTCATTAAGATGGTTGGATATTAGAATTTTAAAGTCAGTTGCCAAATACATATGGATTGGACATTGGGAATTTATGCTAAGCTTTATAAGTCTCATAATTGTGGCCTAATTATTTTTATTGTTTTGCATTGTATTTATTAGTATAAGAGAAAGAGCCATTGGCTGGACTGAAAGGGGGAGCTGTTGGGGGGAAAAAGATATACCTTAAACTTAAAAAAAAGTGGATGGGGGTCTAAGGAGGAAGAGGGTGGCAGGGTGGGGCCAGAGAGGGTATTAGGGAGGGGATTGCGATTGAGATGTAACTTGAAGAAATTCTAATTAATTAATTAATTAATTAATTAAATGTATATGCAATGAATTTCCATTGAACAAAGCAAGTTGGTGAATATTTGTAATCACGGTATTTGGAAGTCTGAGACAGAACTACTATGAGTTACAGTCTAGTATTGATTCTACAATGAGGACTTTTCTCAAAAATAAGATGAATCATAAAATAATATTTCTTTTTTACAAAAATTACTTACAATTTATGCACATATTAGACTTTTTCAAACTGGTTTAGAGATTAAAGGTTGTGTCTTGGACTGTTGCACTAGATAAACTGAAACAAAAGTCAGAAAATTATCTTTGAAAATTATCTGCATAATTTGGTTTCATGCTCAATTATTCTTTTTAAAGTACAAGTCTGTGGAGTGGCAGGTAAGACTGAAATGCTAGGTCCTATATAAGTAAAAATATCTCAACTGTGACATAAAACTTTTTTGAGAAGCTACTTTATCATCCACTTTCAAATATTTTGTGACATTAGCATTTTAAGATAAATATTATCAATAAATGTATATAGAATGCACAGTCATTCATGCTTGTAATAGCAGCACTTGGAAAGATAAGGCAACATGTTTTCTATGATTATGAGGCCAACTTTAAATTTACTCAAGTTTATGAGTTCTAGACTAGTTGAAACTCAGAGTAGGCATTTTAAAGGATAAGTAATAAATGAAGATTACTATATAAAATAGATATAATTTATTTTATTGACATCAAAAACACAATAGATAAATTTGACAATAAACTATATAAGAGAACTAAATCCACTCATTCATTAAGAAGGCTAAAAGCATCATAACAAAAATAGTTTTGCATGCAGTAGGAGATCTTATATAGGAAATGACAATTTTATTACACCAATTTTGGGCATAACATCAATACAGACTATGTAATGTCAATTATCAATATTTCATATGTTTCCATCCATGTATTATCTTTGACATGGGCATCCTATTATATAATATCCAACATATATTAATATATATTAGAAAATATCTAAAATTATTTTGAAACAGCACTTGCTAACCTTAATAATTAAAACTGTGAAAAGATATTCAGGTATAATTTATTTACTTCTAACTTAAACTCTTTATATACATGCCCCTACCATTGTGACATCGAGAGAAGTTCAGATAGGGCCCTCTATCCCTCATTATTTGCAAATTTCATTTAGATTAGATATCACTCTCTCTCTCTCTCTCTCTCTCTCTATATATATATATATATATATATGCTGTATTCGGTTTTCATACTACCTCTCAAATGACTTGTAGTTTTAACTGTCACTCTAATATTCCTTCACTTGCCATCTAATTCTCTCCCCTTCCCAACTTCATCCTCCTATTCCAGCCCTCCAGGTCTCTCCAGTCAATCTATAGCTATCTATTCCAGTTCTCCTTCCTAGGGAGCACCAACCTCCCTCCAATCTCTTACTATATTCCTAACCCCTGTGGTTATATTAATTGCATCCTGCTTATGGAAGAATTATCAGCTAACATACACATAGAAGTAAGTACATATTTAGTTTTTGTGGTTGGTTTACCTTACTCAGGATTTTTTTTCCCTAGCTACAACCATTTACTGGTGAATTTCATGATTTAATTTTTTTGAATATAGAGTAATATCCCATTATGCAAAGTTATCTCATTTTCTTTATCTATACATCAATTGACAGACATCTAGTCTGTTTCAAATTTCTGACTATTGTGAACAAAATATAAATAACCTAGTTTAGCAAGTATCTTTGTAGTTATATTGTCTTTGTATATGTTCAAGAGTCATAGAGTTGAATCTTGAGGTACATTATTTCTAGTTTTCCAAGGAATTGTCTTAAATCTTTTATATTCTGTTGGTAGACACTTGGTTTGAGTGACAGTGTCCTTTGCCATGGAGAAGCTTTTCAGTTTCATGATGTTGCATTTATTAATTGTTGATCTTAGTGCCTATATTATCAGTCTTCTGTCCAGAAAGACTTCTCCTGTGCCCATGCGTGAAAGGTTATTCTCTTCTATCAGGTTCAGAATATGTTGTGGCTTTATGTTGAGTTCTTTGATAGACCTGGATTTTCATTTTGTGCAGGTGATAATTAGGGATCAATTTTGATAATCCTAAATGCAGTTATATAGTTTTGTTTGACGCAACACTTGATGTCTTTTTTCTTCTATTTTTCCTTAGGTGTATTTGTGTTTTTTTTTTTAATCAAAAATCAGTTGTCCATAGGGACAATTTTCAATTTGATTTCATTGATTAACATGTCTGCTTTTGTGCCAACAATCCCATACTGTTTTTATTAGTATAGTTCTGTATAACAGTTTGAGGACTGGGAAGATGATACTTCCAAGAGTATTTTCCTATTCAACTCTCTATTAGCTATCCTGTTTTTTTTCTGTTTCCATGTGAAGCTGATAAGTTGGACTTTTGATGGGGATATTATTAACTCTGTAAATTGCTTTTGGTAGGATATCTATTTTTACCATATTGATCCTAGTGATCTATGAGTTTGAAAGATCTTTCTATCTTCTGGTAACTTATTTAATTATTTCAATGTATTTATCATAAAAATGTTTCATTTATTTTGTTACAGTTACCCTATGATAGTTTATATAACTGGAGGCTATTGTGTTATTTCTTGATTTCTTTCTCAGTCCATTTTTCATTTGTATATAGGTAGGCTACTGATTTTTGTAGTTTAGTTTCATATCTGGCTACTTTGCTGAAAGTTTTTATAAGTTTTGGAGTATCCCAGTAGAACTTTTATAGTCTCTTATATATAATACCATATCATCTGCAAGTAAAGATACTTTGACTTCTTCCTTTAAAATTTCTTGTATCTGTTGAGACTTGTTTTGTATCTGAGTATGTGGTCAATTTTGAAGAAAATTCTATGAGGTGTTGAGAAGAACATATATACTTTTATGTTTGGTTGAAATATTTTGTAAATATTGGGTTCACTTGGCTTATAATGTCAGTTACTTCCAACATTTCTCTGTTTAGTTTTTGTCTGAATGACCTGTATATTGGTGAAAGAAAGTTACTGAGGTTTCCCAATAATAGTGTGTGAAGTTCAATATGTGATTTAAGCTGTAGTAGTGTTTCTTTTACATTTCATTTATGAATTTGGTTGTTCTTTTGATAAATGCATAAATGCTGTGAGATGCAATATCCTCTTGGTGGAATTTTTCTTTGATGGATATAGTTTCCTTCCCTATGTCTTCTGATTAGTTTTGGTTCAAAGTCTATTTTGTCAAATATTAAAATAGCTATACCAACTTTTTTCTTAGGCCATTTTGTTGAAATATCTTCTTCCATCCTTTTACTCATACATAATGTATATCTTTGATATTAAAATGTGTTTCTTGGATTCAGCAGAATATTCATTGTTGTGTATGTTTTGATTAAAATGTGTAATAAGGAATTTCTTTTTGATTTATTCTATTTTATATTCTACATGCTTCTGTACCTTCTTTAGGTTGGGGAATTTTTTTTCTATGATTAAAAAATATTTTCTGTGACTTTGACCTAGGTTTTTTTTTTTAAAGATTTATTTTATTTATTTTATGCATATGAGTGCTCTATCTGCATGTACACCTGCATTCCAGAAGAGGGCACAAGATCACATTGTGGATGGTTGTGAGCCACCATGTGGTTGCTGGGAATTGAACTCAGGACCTTTGGAAGAGCACTTGGCAGTGCTCTTAACCGCTGAGCCATCTCTCCAGCCCTGACCTAGGTTTTATTTTCTTTCCCTATGCATATCATCATAGATTTGTTCTTTTCAATATGTCCCTAGTTTTCTTGAGTATTTTGCCTAATTTTTTTTTAAAGCTTTAACATTTTCTATGGCTGAGGTATCTATTTCTTTTACCTTGCTATCAATGAGATTTCAATATCTTGCTTGCATGAGCCTCTATTCTTTTTTTAAGATAAACATATATTTTTCTTTTATTGAACATAGATTTTTTTTCTTCACATAATATATTGTGATTATGGTTTCCCCTTTCTCTATCCCTCCAAGTTCCTCCCCACCTCCCTTCCCATCCCTATTCACTTCCTGTCTGTCTGTCATTAGAAAACAAACAGGCTTTTAAGGGATTATAAAATAATATATGATAAAACAAAAATTATCATATCAAAGTTGAACAGCACAATCAAACATAAGAAATAGAACTCAAGAGAAGGCACAAAACCCACGTATCCTCTCTTTTGCACACTCTGGAATCCCATAAACACACTAAACTGGAAGCCAAATATATACACAAAGGACCTTTTACCCACCTGGCAGGCCCTGTGCATACTTCCTAAGTCTCTGTGAGTTCATATGTACATTGTTTTCTAGATGTCCTCCATTCTTTCTGACTCTTACACTCTTCTGGCTCCTTTTCTGTAGAGTTCCCTGAGCCCTGGAAAGATGGATTGGAGGGAGATATTCTATTTCGGTCTGAGTGTTCCAGGGTTCCTCACTCTTTGCACAATGTCTAGCTGTGGGTCTCTGAATTCCTTTCTTCCAGGAAGAAGCTTCTCTGATGATGCCTGAGCAAGGGACTGGTATGAGAATATAGCAAAGTGTCATGTGGAGTAATTTTTTTACTGCATTGTTTTTGTTTTAGAACAATGATATTTTATTTTACCCTAGATCCCTGAACTGTCTAGTCTCAGGTTGTTGATCACCCAAAGAGTGTTGGCCGTAGGTTCCATTGCACAGAGTAGGACTTATATAAAATCAGAGATTGGTTGTTTTTTTTCCACAATCTTTGTGCCACCATTGCACTAGTATATCTAGCAGACAAGACATCATTGCCAATCCAAGTGTTTGTGGCTGGCTTAGTGTTTACTATTCTTTTTGGTAGCATTCAAAGTACCTTCCTGCACCAAAAATTCTTAAATGTAGTGGTATAGACATTATGTAGGCACCAGTTAAACTTCTCCATTTTAAATGAGTTGTGTAGATGTTGTCTTCAGCAATGTGACCTTTCTGTCAGTTTGTGGAGAACAAACTATAGTTTTGGCAGCATCCTTGGTTATTTGGAAATTCTCATGAGACCCCGTTGGTCAACAACTTAATCAGATATAATCCAATTTCATTATTGGAAGTTTCATTTGATGACAGGAGATGCCAGTTGGGTCTCTGCCTCCCCCATTATTTGGTGATTTCAGTTAGATCTCCTTCATATTGGTATATATTTTAGAAAGATGGTATTTTATTTGTTTTCCATACTACTCATCAAATATCCCTTAATTTTAGCTGTAAGAGTCTCTATTCTATCTCTTGTATTTTGTTGGTGAGGATTACCTCTCTAAAGTTATTGTTCAACTTCCTATTTTTCATTTCACATTGTATAGCACTTTGGTGTTTTACAATGATTTCATTTCCACTTTAATATGCTGAACTTTTTTTTATTCTGCTCCACCATTTGTTTGAGTGTTCAGTGATTTCATTTATAGTTTCATTCATTTTTCTATTTAAGGTCTTTGAACATTTTCATAATCACTATTTTGAAGTCCTGACCTTGTGTTTCAGCTCTATTGCATTTCTCAAAGCCTAAAGTAATATTACAACTGGGATGTAATAGAGACATATTTTCCTTGCTGTTATTGACTGCATTTCCTCGCTGGCATCTAGGCATCTGGGTCTGGGATGATTGTAATTCTAGGTGTTGACATTTGGTCTTTTCTTTGTTGAGTCTCTTTTCCATCTTATGGTTTCTGTTGACATATCTGGGTATTATGAATGTGTGGTTTTCCTATAGGGGATTCTTTTGAGCCTTGTGAGGTGTGGTCAGGGTAAGTTCCAGTTAGAATCTTTCTAGATATTGAGAGCTGGTGTTTTGGAATAGAAATGGGCTAGAAGAGTAGAGCCCCAGCTGGCCCACAGGAGGAATTTAGCAGGATATGCCACTAATGGAGTACCCATGGAATGGAGCTAGGGAGAGAAGACACACTCCTGCATGTCTTCTGGTGCAGAGCTGGGAATAAGACTGAGGAATTGAAATTGAAAGATGGAAAGGAGAATGAAGATCCTTTACCTCATTCCCTGGCTGGTGTGTCTACCTGGTTTCCAGGGAAAGAGTCTAACATTCATCTTTGTTTCTTGTCTTTTTCTTTGTTTCTTTTCTTGCTTCGGTTTCTTTGCTGGCATTAGGAGGCAATTATATTTGTATTTAATTTCTATGACTAAATATTACTTTGAAATTTGAGACAACAGATCATCTCATTTTTACCTGATAGTAGATTGATATTTAAAACAAATTTCTCATAAATATTTTTAATTTAAACTGTATCCTTAATGTATGTGAATGAAAATGAAGCTTGAATATTCAATGCTGCCTCAAAAGTCCCTTGCGAAATTTCAAAGGGAAATGAACCCATATTGTGTGACTATTACATGCCTTTAGCGGTTTTCATTTTACAGTCAATTTTATCCACTATGTCCTGTGCTGTTTCTCTTGCCTGAGGGTGTAACGTATGATACAGACTGTGCTACAGAACTCACACTCTGACTAGGAAGGCTAAGGTAACATACAGGAGAGGTAGACACACCAAAGGCAAACAAACCTTCATCACTGTCTCTTCCTCTTTTTTTACTATTGTTTTAATAAACTGACAAAAACAGATTTAAAACACTTAAAATTAGCTTTTGTTTAAAAATGATGCTGTTATATATCTCACAACTAATGGTTACAGTATATTTTTTATACATCTAAAATCATTTATGTCAAAAACAAAAAGATAATTCACTTTGAGGATAACTTCTTATGGCTCGAGGCAAAGAGAAATCTCTGAACAGTACTGAATAGAGAAAAATCTTTGTAGAATCATGAATGTGAGCAGAAGTATAACAGGTCTGGGTATTTCTGAGTGTATGGTCACTTCTGACGCATCTTTTATGGGACCTGCATGGCACAGGTTTGAGAAAACTAAGAGTTTACTGTGCCTTTATTTGATTTTACTTGTAATATATTTAAGCAAATATAAATCAGCACTTCACACATTGAAACATATATCATATATATCTGTATACTTATATATATATATATACAGATATATATTTGAAGTGTTACAAAAGAGCTATTTCTAAGACAGAGAATTGTTTTCTAGAAGACAGTTTCACCAGTTGTAAAAAAACTATATGGCTAATTAAACTATTTAACCAGTATTTATATTATATTTAATTGGTTTGGCAGCCAATCCTTAACCAGCCACTATAAAAGATCACACAGAGAACACATGGATTTTAACAAGCCTTGGCCTGAATTGTACAAACTTAGCCCATCTAAGCTAGCTCATAATTCTGTTACCCAAATATGACCCCAGATATACATATGCCCTCTTGGACTGCCATTCTCCACGCTATGCCGATGTTTCTGGTCATGTGGAATGAGGTTCCTTTTTCTAACCCATGGCATCTGTCTTCTTATTCCTGCTCCTGGCTGGAATGCTTTAATTCTCTGTCTAAAGCACAGGCTTCCTGTTCTAATCTCAGGAAGTCTCACCTTCTCTGTCTTTGCCCAATCTCAGGCCTCGGCATTTTATTTAACCAATCAGAGTCAATGTAAGTAACAGATAGCAAACAGGACCAATTAATTAACATTTAGAATGCTTAACACTACCTCAACACCCAGTGATTCACTACCTTACAATCCTATCCATAATGGAAAAGGGTTGACATTTATGTGTATACTGGTCACCATTTGTTATCATTTGTTTTCTTGATCACAGACATCAGATTGTGGTTATATAGGATCTCAAAGTGAAGAATTGTGTTAGAATTTTTACAGAATTGCATTGTTTCTGCAGATTTCTTTTGATAACTGTCTGTTCATTTCATCAACACATTTATTTATTTTTTAATATTTGCATGTTTATACTTGAAGTTCTTTATATATTCTAGGTAGCACACCATTCTTCAAGGTATAGTGAGAAAATATTTTCTCCCATTGTCAACTGTCTGTTTTTTTCTGATGGGTATTTCTTCTGCTATGCAGAAACATTTTAATATCCTGTGGTCTCATTTCTTTTTTTAATATTTATTTATTACTTCAGGTTACATTTCCATCATAGTGTCCTCTTTCCACCCTTCCCAGTTCTGTCCTCCCACCCTCTACCCCCTAATCCTTCCATCCTACTCCTCCAGAGTGGAGTGTCCCTACATAACAGTCTCCCACCCCAGTTCAGCAGTCATTAGAGAGCCAAGAGCCTCCTCATACACTGGGGCCCTACAAGGCAGCACCACTAGTGTAAAGTGTTTCATTGACAGGTAACAAAGTCTATGCTCCTGTTCCCTTTGGTGCACTGGTTGTAGTATAGTTATCCTGTACTATATGGCTAAAATCTGATTCTGTAAATACATACAAATTAGATCTAAACACATTGACTAAATACTCAAGAAGCTGAAATTGCTAGAAGAATGCATGACAAATATATTTGAAGATCTAACAGAGCCAAGATTTTCAAGGGTTATGAACCATAAAATAAAATCATAAAAATCTAACTCACTTTTAACTTAGAAACATTCATTACCTGTTGCTATTTTAATGTCATTTATGTGAAATATCTATCCTGTTACCTAAATAATAGTTTCACCTTCTAGAATGTACTATTTTCATGTGAGTGGTATTCTTTCCACTTCTTTTGTACATCTAATTTCTCATTGTATGTGATTGAATGCAATTGAATGTAGTATATATTTGTAATTATGTTGTTGGTATTTGTGCTTGTCAATGTTTGTGGTGTTTTGTATTAGCTAACTTCAGCCTGTCAATTAAATTATTATGTGCTTAGCAGCCTAGGACAATGATTAATTTTGGCAGGCATGAAGTCAGTAGTTGATGACAGAAAAAGCTCCAACTTTAACAATAAAAAGAATGTAATATTTTGGGTGAAATGAATATTCTTTATAAATAAATTCCACATATTTAGTGACAACTTTATTTTAATAGTCTGATGCTCATTTTGTTTCTTGGTTTATTTCAGGAATCTGTTGATTGTATTTTCTACTCCTCAAATAAGTTCTGGAACAAGAAATACATATTTCTGTTTTTAAAAGAAAATGCTTTCCTTTAATCATAATCTATATTGTCCTTTTAGGCATTCTAAATTTTACATTGGAGTCTCAATCAGGAATTTCAGATTAAAAGCAATGAGGTGATTTAATGAGTCATTCCTAGCTTAAATATAATGTACTCAATAAGGTAATATCCAAATGTGTGACATTCTCAACATTATATACAGATAGAAAAGAATTTTCAATTCATATGTGTAATATTTAGTAGCTATATGTTTTTGAAAACTAAGTATTTGTAGTTGCTATTTCTTAATTAACTCGGCTTACCCAGCCCAAACAGACCCTTCGTCTGTCATCATATCTGTCAGGGACAAATTTTATCAGCATCATAACAACAGTTCCATTTACCTTAAAATATTTCTCCAAGTTGCAAAAGCTAGAGAGGTTGCAGACATATTTCTCACTACTCTCTCAAAGTACTTTGTTCATGTGTTTTGGATTGTGTTTGTTAATAAAGCTAGGTTCTTAATAAGTTTATGTTAATGATATTTAGACATGTAAGCATGGATATCATCTACTCTGGCCTGGAGCTCACTCTCATATTTTACCATGCCACACTTAATATTTATTTTCATAAAGCTGGCTACATTTTTTTAAACTAGAGTTTTTTAGGTTGTATTAGTCATGTGTGTGCTTTTCAGGTTGATGTTAAAATAGGTATGTAGATGAAGCTATCTTTGAATTCGTGATATTTTTGCTCCTCTTCCCAAATGCTGCGTTAATAAATATGTGCCACCACGACAAGCTTACATTCAGAATTGTGTAACAAAATGTTTATTTTCTATAAAACTTCTAAGAGATTTGCATTACCATTTCAAAGTTTCACCTACTAAGTTATCGAATCGAGGTCCTCCCGTTTTTTTTTTAAATATTTATTTATTACTTCAGGTTACATCTCCATCACAGGGTCCTCCCAGTTTTTAAACCATTCCTTTCCCTTCATTATAATAGCTCTCCAATCCAATTCAATCTAGTTTACAACTTTATTTTCCTGTGGAAAATAGTGAATTACATATCTAACTATACATATTGAAAATAAATTCATGAAATTTACTTTTTGTCAAATGAATCTTTATTCGTTTAAGGGTCCAGGTATTGTTTTTAGGTACATTAGAGTTTAGAATGTCCAATATTATGGTTATAACTTTCAGAAAATTTATGTGTCAAAATTATTCAACTTGATATGGCAAATTCTAAATATTCTTTTTCAAATCATGATTAAAAATTATCATTCATAGAATAAAAGTTGAGTATGATTAAAATTGTATTTTGTTGTCCTTGACTTTTAGGTATGATCCAAAAACAGACACATGGACCATGGTGGCTCCCTTGAGTATGCCTAAAGATGCCGTTGGTGTCTGTCTCCTTGGTGACAGACTATATGCTGTTGGTGGTTATGATGGGCAAACATACCTCAACGCCATGGAATCCTATGATCCACAAACTAATGAGTGGACACAGGTAAAACTGTTATGGGCAAAAGTTACTAAAAGTAGCACAGAATGTATTTAATTATGTTTTGTGGAAGATTCTTATTCCTAACTGTAATCTATCTTCTAGAACCATTCTATACCAAAGTGACAGATTTAGTCCTAATATATTGTGAGAGGTTTAAAAAGCTCTCATATGACTGCTGAACTGAGAGGGGCTGATATGTATGAAAACTCCACATTGGAGGAGTGGAATGGGTGGGAGAGGGAGGAGAGGATGGGACGATGGAATGGGGAGGGGTGGAAAGAGGGTACTATGATGGAAATGTAACTTGAAGCAATAAATAAACATTTAAAATAATAATTTGTTTTGTATATTAATTTCTTATTCAAGGAATGCTAAAATAAACTTATGATAGTAAAATGTATCCAACTTTCAAGGGCACGTTATAACATGTCGGGACAAGGAACACCAAGAGATTTGAGTGATCTAGAGTTTAATGTGGAAGTATAGTATATTTGTACACAAAGCTATAACAAAGTTTTGGTTTTAAAATTTCCTGAAGAATGAAACATGGCAGTTTTAGAATGTGTCCTTTCTGCCAGTCATTTTTGCCTATGTACATTACAGCCCTAAGTTGGCATTGTCCAGTTGGTAAAGCTGTAAAAGCACTAATTAACAATTTCACAGCCACAGACAGAAAAATGGATTAAAATATGTCTTCAATTGTTTTAAACATAAGTGGAAAGGGCATTCAAATAACTTGTTGTTCATCAGATAGAAAGCTCCATTGCCCTGAAAGATGAGGAGAAATGATTGGCTCATTTTGAGTAAAAAATTATCATTTGAGTATGAAGTGTAGTTAGGATCAGAATATAAGGCAGCAGGTCCCATTCTGTTTGAAATGCTCCAGAATATATGGGTGGGGTAGATAACAAGATAATTATGGGGCAAGCTGTTTAAAAAGGAAACCACCTTGGTCTATTTGCTACCACTGCACTGCTTATAATAGAAGGAGTAGAAACATTCCTAGAGGTGTTCTAATAATTCAGTTCTTACATACCTTCCTGTAGAATTAAATAATTAAATTATTTACCAGTATTTAAATTATTTTAATTGGATGGTGGTATTAATCCTTAACCTGCTATTATAAATAAATACACAGACACTGGATGAATTTTAGCAAGCCTTGGCCTAGATTGTGCAATCTTGGCCTATCTAAGCTGGCTTATTCTATTCCCAAGTTATGACCACATATATACATATGTCCCCTTGACTGTTATTCTCCACATTATGCCGACATTCCAGTTCACTTGGAATGATCTTGTTTCATCTACCCCATCATGTGTCTCCTTCCTCCTGCTACTCTGGCTTCTTCTCTCTTTTTTGCTACCAGAATAGAATTAAGAACTAGCTTAGATGGGCTAAGACTGCACATCCAGGACAAAGCTTGTTAAAATCCTTCAGGTGTCTCTGTGTGCACCTTTATAATGGTGGGTTAAGTATTAACACTGCCAACCAATTAACGATAATATAGATACTAGTAAATAATTTAATTAAGTAAATCTACACATTCCTCTAAGTTTTTCTACCTCTCTCTTTAGTTAAAATATAACAATAAGATAATCTTTAAATAAAGTTTCCATTGATGAACACATTGAAATTTATAACCTTTATTTTGTTGAAACAAAGAGTAGAGACAATTTATATGATTTAATACGTGAAAGGTTATTACTTGAGTCATCAAATGGTGAAATTTGTATCTGAAGAATTATTGCATTACATGAATGATATATATGCATATATATGATCATCAATGATCCATCTTTAATGATTTTTTTTTTTCTCAGTAGCCTCATTCAGATGGACTAACATCTGAGTACATTGTCAGGTTATGATAACTGCATAGTGAATAATTCTGTCTCCAAAAACAAAACTCTAGAATGCAGTAAAAATACATATATTTGTCTGAATAAATAAAGAAAGGAAATATGTTGGGCAAAAAAAGATCACTATTAGAACTAAGTTCTTTGACTTTCCAATGTTTACATCAATTGCAAGAGAATTTGTTATCCAGAAGACATCAGGTATAAAAGAAAACAGTAAAAATTATTAATATTATTTCATAAAAATGCCTTCTCTCAATAAGACTTGTCATGTTTACTCTTTTTTAATAATTTATTTTTTATTTCTTCAAGTTACATCTCAATCAAAATCCCCTCCCTACTTCCCCATCCAGTCCCACCTTCCCACCCTCTTCCCACTCAACCCCCCATCCTCTTCCCTTTTTTTTTAAGTTTAAGGTATATCTTCCCCCCAACAGCTCCCCCTTTCAGTCCAACAAATGGTTCTTTCTCTTATAACAATAAATACAATACAAAACAACAGAAATAAATAGGCCACAATTATGAGAGTTATATGGCTTAACATACATTCTCAATACCTGACTTTAACCTTCTACTATCTAAACATCTCCATGAGTTTAAAGTTCTATATCTAACTCAGCTTTCATACTAACTTGCATCACAATTTTAAAAACATCTTTGTTGGGGTAGTATTAAGCATTCTAAATGTTAATTAATTGGTCCTGCTTGCTGTCTGTTACTTACATTGACTCTGATTGGCTAAATAAAATGCCAAGGCCTGAGACTGGGCAAAGACAGAGAAAAGTGGGACTTCCTGAGATTAGAGCAGGAAGCCTGTGCTTTAGACAGAGAATTAATGCATTCCAGCCAGCAGCAGGAAGAAGAAGGATTCCAGCCAGGAGCAGCAGGAAAGAGGCACACACCATGGCTTAGAGAAAAGATCCTCATTTCACATGGCCAGGAATATCGGCATATCATGAAGAATGGCAGTCCAAGGGGAAGTATGTATATATGGGGTCATATTTGGTTAATAGAATTATGAGCTAGCTTGGATGGGATAGGATTGCACAACTCAGGCAAAGGCTTGTTAAAATCCATGTGGTCTCTCTGTGCTCTTTTATAGTGGCAGGTTAAGGATTTACACTTCTGACCAATCAAAGATAATATAAATACGGGTAAATGGTTTAATTAGCTATATTTCTTTTTACACAATTTCTTAGATCCAGAACACCCTCTTGATTCCTAAACAACTCAAAATTTAACTATGAGACTCTAGCTATCTATTCTTCAACCACTTCAGAGACCTGAAAGGGATAAATATATATGATTATATAGGAAGTGCAGGGTCCACAGCTTCCAAAACTAAGAAATGACATACCAGTGGCTGCCTGGACAGTTCCCATTTTCTCTCCATATATTACAGCATCAATCTTCAGCCATTTGGCCCCATTTCTCTGACAGACATTGATTGTAGAGCAGGAAATATGAAGGACTTGCCTACCCTGTCTTGGCAGAGCTAGGCTGTCGACTTACCTGCTTCCAAGTTTTGTCCTTTTTGGACAGCATTCTGTCTACAGTTGAAGCAAGGGGTTTTTCTTGCCAAGAGAAAGGCTTACCACCAATTCAATCATCTCCCACTGGAGATTCTTCGATGCTCATCTTCTACTTGGAGTAGAACACGGGGTGCTTTCAGGAGCTGACATGTCTCGATATCAAAAAAAACTTAAGTTAAGAAAACATCTTTGAGTGCCATATTCTGCATATCTCTTGAGGTTTTTGAAGAAGCCCTATCTATCTCTTATATTTAGATAAGCAAATGTTGCTTGTCTCTTAGCAACTTGATTTTGGATTAGCTTAGAAAATAACTGTGATAGACCTAACAAAATGACAAGCTAGCACAACTATTAGTTTGCATTTCTTAATTATCCTAAGCAGTTTTGACAGTTGGTAGCAAAAGGCCGAAACTTCACATTGCATTTTTAAGCATTACTAGGTACAATACCTTTAAAAAGCGTTACCCTTAATTTTGTATCAATATGCAAAGATCAATACCAATGTGACCAAATATAATCTTAATTTTGTATCAATATACAAAGGTATAAGGGCATATTCAATAATCTGTTCTTTTTTCTTGATCTTTCCTGTATTATGTCTATGTCCGGTTTTTTCTCAAGTCTGTTCACTCCTACATAGGAGAGAAAGTAGGATACAGAAAAGAAAAAGAGAGAAGTCCCTGCCTCTAACATCCAAAACCCATTAACAAGACCATTTAACAGCTTGTAGTCTCTTCCCCTAAATAAGAAGATTTTCTATTTTCCATCAAATGACCAAAGGGGGTGGGGGAACACCCTCCCCACCTTCTGGGGATGGGATGTCACTCTTTTATAATGACTTCCTGCTGATTTGGGACGTAGTAAACCTGTTCGGGACCCAAATAAGAATGAAAAAATAGTTAAAAATGTTAATAGAATCATTTGATGTTCAGTCCTTTTGTGCTCAGCTATTTAAATGTCCTAAGAAGTTCGTAGACAGAAGCTGAACTTCAGGGCTTTACTGGATGGAGTTCTGGTTGGAACAGTCTGTGGAGCTGAACAATTTTTAGCGATTTTGAGTTGTTGTGGTTGTAGACTTTTGAGGAAACAGCTATTGAGGAAGTCTGCAAGGCTGGATCGTCTGGGCTACTTATCTTCTTTGGTGTCTGATCTGTTTTCTTCTGAGGTTTCCGTTGTCTAGTTGTCCCAGGATTGCCTGGATGGATGCTTTAAATATCCTGGAAAGATAAGAACAGAGAACTGCCCTAATGCTAACTCTGGGACACTACCATTTTTGGGGGGTTGGGAGGGTCAGGTAATATTATTCCTGGAGCAAATTTGGTTTTTTGACAATATATAAAGCATTATCTTTCAATTTGGATTAAAGAGGAAATTATTTTGATATTTTGGAGTTAAACAAACCTTTAGTGTATATATTTTGAGATCTCTAAGGACAATTTGTTTGAATTTCAGCATGCCTTTTGTAGGTAGCTTTTAAACTTAAATCCTTCCAAATCCTATGTGCCTTTCTCTGAATTCTAAGTATTGGGATCAAAGACATGTGGTTCCCAATTGATGGGATTAAAGATGTGCTCCACCACCCCTGGATCGAAGTTTTTCTCTATTTAGAGCTTGTTTTGTGTCAGTCTGACCTTGAGCTCTGAGATCTGCCTGTTTCTGTCTCTAGTGTGTTTGGATTAAGAGTTTATTCTTCTCAAATGATGGGTTTAAGGGTGTGCACCATCACCACCCTGTTCCTTGTAACTCTAGAATTTATAAGACAACTAACTCCATAGTGATCCTCAAATCCCACATTGAAACTCACACATTAGTAGTGGGAGACTTCAACACACCACTCTCACCACTGGACAGATCAATGATGCAGAAACCAAACAGAGAAATAATGAACCTCACAGATGTCATGAATCAAATGGACCTAACTGATATCTACAGAACATTTCTCCCCCCCAAAAAAAAAATACACTTTCTTCTTGGCACCTCATGGAACCTTCTCCAAAATTGACCATATAGTCGGTCACAAAACAAGCCTCAAAAGATATAGGAAAATTGAAATTACCCCTTATAACTTATCAGATCCTCATGGAATAAAGCTAGACTTCAGCAATAACAAAAACAACAGAGAGCCTGCAAAAACATGGAATGAACAACTCTCTCCTCAATGACCTCTGGGTCAGGGAAGAAATAAAAAAAGAAATTAAAGTCTTCTTAGAACTCAATGAAAATGAAGGTACAACATACCCAAACTTATGGGACACATTGAAAGCAGTGCTAAGAGGAAAGTTTATAGCACTAAGTGCCTTCAAAAAGAAACTGGAGAATTCCTATACTAGCCACCTAAAAGAACACCTGAAAGAGCTAGAACAAAAAGAAGCAAACACTCCCAAGAGGAGCACACAAGAGGAAATTATCAAACTCAGGGCTGAAATCAATAACTTAGAAACAAAAAGAACAATGCAAAAAATCGACAAAGCCAGGAGCTGGTTCCTTGAGAAAATCAACAAAATAGACAAGCCCTTAGCTAAATTAACTAAAAGGCAAAGGGAAAATAGTCAAATCAACAAAATCAGAAATGAAAATGGGAAATAACAACAGACATTGAGGAAATCCAAAAAATCATTAGGTCCTACTTCAAAAACTTGTACTCCACAAAACTGGAAAATCTAAATTTAATGGATGAGTTTCTTGATAGATTCCACCTACCAAGGTTAAATCAAGAACAGGTAAACAAATTAAACAGTCCTATAACCCTTAAGGAAATACAGAAAGTCATTAGAAGTCTTCCAACCAAAAAAAGCCCAGGCCCAGATGGTTTCAGCACAGAATTCTACCAGACATTCAAAGAATAGCTAACACCAATATTCTTCAAACTCTTCCACAACATAGAAGGAATACTGCCAAACACATTCTATGAGGCCACAGTCACCCTAATACCTAAACCTCACAAAGACCCAATGGAGAAAGAAAATTTCAGACCAATTTCCCTTATGAACATGGATGCAGAGATACTTAATAAAATATTTGCAAACCGCATCCAAGATCACATCAAAAGTATCATACACCATAATCAAGTAGGCTTCATCCCAGGATGCAGGGGTGGTTCAACATTAGAAAATCCATCAATGTAATCCACCACATAAACAAGCTGAAAGAAAAGAACCACATGATCATCTCACTGGATGCTGAAAAAGCTTTTGACAAAATACAGCACCCCTTCATGTTAAAAGTCTTAGAGGGATCAGGCATACAAGGACCATACTTAATTATAATAAAGGCAATTTACAACAAGCCAATAGCCAACATCAAACTAAATGGAGAGAAACTTAAAGCATTTCCTCTAAAATCAGGGACAAGGCAAGGCTGCCCACTCTCTCCATATCTCTTCCAACATAGTCCTTGAAGTTTTAGCTAAAGCAATAAGACAACTAATGGAGATCAAGAGGATACAAATTGGAAAGGAAGATGTAAAAGTATCCCTATTTGCAGATAATATGATAGTATACATAAGTGACCTCAAAAATTCCACCAGAGAACTCCTACAGCTGATAAACTCCTTCAGCACGGTGGCTGCATACAAAATCAATTCAAAAAAAATCAGTAGCCCTTCTTTACACAAAAGATAAATGGGCTGAGAAAGAAATAAGGGAATCAACACCCTTCACAATTGCCACAAAATAATATAAAATACCAGGGGGTAACTCTATCCAAGCAAGTGAAAGACCTGTATGATAAGAACTTCAAGTCCCTGAAGAAAGAAATTGAAGAAGATATCAGAAGATGGAAAGATCTCCCTTGCTCATGGATAGGTAGGATCAACATAATAAAAATGGCCATCTTACCAAAGGCAATATACAGATTCAATGTGATTCCTATACAAATACCAACTCAATTTTTTTACAGATCTGGAAAAAACAATTCTCAACTTCATATGGAATAACAAAAGAGCCAGAATAGCTAAATCAATCATTTACAATAACAGAACATCTGGAGGTATCACCATCCCGGATTTCAAACTGTACTACAGGGCAATAGTAATAAAAACAGCATGGTACTGGTATAGAAACAGACCAGTTGACCAATGGAATCAAATTGAAGACCCAGAAATAAAACCACACACCTATGGTCACTTAATTTTTGACAAAGAAGCCAAAAACATACAATGGAAAAAGGAAAGCATCTTCAATAAATGGTGCTGGTCTAACTGGATGTCAACATGTAGAAGAATGCAAATAGATTCATACTTATCACCCTGTACAAAACTTAAGTCCAAGTGGATCAAGGACCTCAACAACATAAATCTGGACACACTAACATTAATAAAAGAGAAAGTGGGGAAAAGCCTTGAACCATTGGCACTGGTAGCAACTTCCTGAATAGAACATCAATAGCTCAGGAACTAAAACAATCAATAAATGGCCCCTTATAAAATTGAAAAGCTTCTGTAAGGCAAAGGACCCTGTCCTTAGGACAAAACGGCAGCCTTCAGACTGGGAAAGGATCTTCACCAACTCAACATCCAACATAGGGCTAATATCCAAAATATATAAAGAATAGAAGAAATTAAACACCAAAAAAAAATCAAATAACCCCATCAATAAATGGGGTACAGAGCTAAACTGAGAATTCACAGAAAAGGAATCTCTAAAGGCCGAGAGGCATTTGAGGAAATGTTCAATATCTTTGATCATCAGGGAAATGCAACTTAAAACAACTCTGAGATTCCATCTCATACCTGACAGAATGGCTAAGATCAAAAATTCAAATGATAGCACATGCTGGCGAGGATGTGGAGAAAGGGAACCCTACTCCATTGCTGGTGGGACTGCAAACTTGTGCAACCACTTTGGAAATCAATCTGGAGATATCTTAGAAAACTGGGAATAATTCTACCTCAAGACCCAGCCATACCCCTCTTGGGCATATATCCGAAAGATTCTAAACGAAACCACAAGGACATTGCCTCAACAATGTTCATAGCAGCTTTATTTGTAATAGCCAGAAACTGGAAACAACCCAGATGTCCATCAACTGAAGAATGGATTAAAAAAAAACTGTGGTACATTTACACAATGGAATACTACACAACTATCAGAAATGAGGAAATCATGCAATTCAAACCCAAATGGATGTTTACTCTTTTTACACAGTAAAGTACATGAAATCTGTCAGTTATTCCTTACAAAGAGATGGCAATTAGAATAAAAAACAAAACACTCTGAAAATATCCAAGAATACATATATATTTTTAAAAGCATGATAGGTTACATAGAATCATAGTACTGAAACAATTGTTATAATTATGCCTTCATTTGTTTTATGAGAAAGATATAATCATCTGTACACATATGTGTATTAATGAATTTTATTCTGTCATTTAACATTGAGTTCAATCCTTGCACTTGGTTAGAGAAAATGTGTTTCAAAAGACAAAAACAAATTCATATTTCTTTCACCTAGGTAAAATTGCATTGTTTTTTCTACATCCAGGGAACTCTTACACTGCCACTGAGCTATGTACATTTGCAAGTAACAAAAATTCAGAGGCAATTTTTATGCTGTAAGAGATATGTAAATGTTCATCACATAAATTAATTAAGGACTATAATTATTCTCTTGTGCTTGAATCAAATTTATTTATACCTAATTTGTATATAGAAAGTTGTTGAAAGGTAACAAGATAAACTGGTACCACATTTATATCCTCTTTGGCTCTACTAATTGATTCTGTAAGCAACCATTTCAGGTCACCTTGCTGTAAACTATAATTACTGGGGTTAAAAATGAAAAAAAATAAGTTAAGTTGGTTCAGATGTAGCAGGTAATCTCTTTTATGTGTTTAATTGTTTTGTGTCATAAATATAAAATATTTAAAGAAAAATGATAAAATATTTTGTAAAGGAAATAGTCATTACTGTGATCTGTCCCACATGGGCTGGAGAGAAAACTCTTCCTGCTGTAAATAAAATGGTAGATATGGACTAAAAAGAAGTAGTGAGTTAAACAGATAAATCTATGGGAATGATGTAGCTTTTAGAAATCAGCATCTGTAAGAGCTGGAGAAATATTTTATGGCAAAATTCACTAAGCAAGAAATGAAGTGGAAAACATTAAGTCTGGGGAGATAGATAAACAGTTTCTATATTGCACATGAATAGAAACCATGGTAATTATCCTTATCTTTAAGAGAATGCATAATGAAGGATCTTAATAAATAAGAAAGAATAAGAATTGTATTTAAGTTATTGGATTTGTAAGATTTAAAAATGATTAGGAGAAAGCAAGTTTGGAGAGAGGCAAACCATTATTATGGAAGATAAAATTATAACAACTATAAAGTAAAAAAGAAAAAAAAAAGGAAAGTTGAAAGAGCTAAACTGGTTAGAGATATTTAGAGTCCTTGATGATTACCATCAAGGACCAGGAGTCCTCCATGTTTCTTGAAAAACTGGATAGAGTCTTTTCATTCACAGATGTTTAATAAAAGGGTGGGAGGAGAAAATAAAAGAAAAAATGAAAAAGAGAAAACAGTAAAACCACGAGTGAAATCACACATTGATCATCAAAGAGAAATCTTTTTGTTCCATAAAATACTCAGATCAATATATGGAGAAATAGGTACATGCAGTAAAGTTCCCCAAACAATTTATAGTACAGCACTTTACAGTAAATATATGTCAGAGTGCATTAAGGAAACTTTCAAAATGTAAAATATCCAACTATTCTGTTCTCATTCAATTTCTTACTTTTTCTTTTTGGAACCACCATCAACAGTTTCTTTATTTCTAATTTCATATACAATAACTGGAAGTTGGCCCAGATACTTCATATTTTGAAAAAGTCCCTTTTATGACTTTGATACTAGATAACACTTGAAAATATTTAGATAATGAAAGACAGACAATGCTTTGTTTTTAATGATTTATTACTTCAGGTTACATCTCCAGCACAGTGTCCTCTTTTGACCCCTCCCAGTCCCGCCCTCCCACCCTCTATCCCCTATCCTTTCCATCCCATTTATCTTGAGTGGAATGTCCCTACCTAACAGTCCCCCACACCAGTTCAGCAGTCATATGAAAGGCCAAGATACTCCTCATACACTGGGGACCTACAAGGCAGCATCACTAGGGGAAAGAATCTCATTAACAGGAAACAAAGTCTATGTTCCTGTTCCCTTTGGTGCGTTGGTTGTAGTATAGTTATCCTGTACTATATGGCTAAAATCCAATTATAAGTGAATAGATGCCATGTTCATCCTTCTGAGTCTGGGTTAGCTCACTCAGGATGAGCTTCTCTAGTTCCATCCATTTGGCTGCAAATTGCATGTTTCGCCAGCATGTGCTGTACAGATAGTGCTTTAATTGTACAGATAGTGCTGTACAGATAGTGCTGTACAGATAGTGCTGTACAGATAGTGCCTTCTCTCATGTGGTATTTTCAGTGTCCTTTGATACCAAACTCACTTATTTGTTATATGGATCATATGCAGATGATGACACACAGTGCGATATGAAAGTTAATCTAGAAAAATTACGAAGTGTTCTTCAGGAAAAAAATTAATTATCAATGTTTGTCACCTTCTTCTTCACATATTAGGCAATTATTC
Source organism: Lophiomys imhausi (assembly GCA_907164525.1). NCBI lineage: Eukaryota > Metazoa > Chordata > Mammalia > Rodentia > Muridae > Lophiomys > Lophiomys imhausi. Next base: position 7,771,813 of record CAJQZJ010018033.1, read on the forward strand.
TCTAAGAATTAATACTATATTAAATTAGATTTTGCAAATAATTTATTAAGTGAAGGATAAAATAAATTATATGTTTTTATAATATTCTTAGGGGGTAATGAACAGAAATAAATATATTGAAAACAATTAGCAGACAATTTTTTTATTAAAAACTTTAATTTACATATTTAGAAGATTTAAAATATTCTTGCTCACTAAAAAAATTTAATGTAAATCATATGCAGATGTTTGATTGTTAACTATTCTATCTTTGGTATTTTTATACTTTCTAATTTGAAATGATGTCTTATTATTTCCTAATACACATGATGTTCTAGGAAAGCCAAATGCAAAATCATAACTCAACTATAAAACTATAGATTACCTCCAAAGAATATATTTTATTAGAACATTTTTAAAATTTGTGTTTTAATATGTGTCTAACAATTTTATATTTGAGTTTATTGTAAAACTCTCCATGTTTATTTTAGTGATAAAATATGACAAAAAACATCTAATAAATAGTATAAAAATTATATAATTATGAACTATTCATGAAAAAACTATTGAAGATATTTTCTTGTAAGATTTGCCTGCTTAGAATGAATGTATAATACATTTAACTCGATATGATATCTGTGGAAATAACTTAATGTGATGGAAGTGTCAAAACTATTATAATAAAATAAAAAAATGCATCTATGAATAAAGCTTTCTCAGAAACTTTTCTATTTTAAATTCATATCACTCAAATACCTACTTTTTGTTAAAAATTTTTGTAGGTAATTGCATGTTTTATCATCTTAATATAAAAGTAATTGCGTTTTTAAAGTAGAATTTTCAGTGCTTTCATTGTCTTCTACTTCTGTGGCTGTAATTAAATAATGTAAGCACATTTATTCATGATTTTCATGTATAATAAAATACATCAAAATCATCATATAAAAATTCATATAATAAAATAAAAATTATATATAATACACGATAACTATCCTACAAACAATTCACCAAAAGGGTCAGGAACATGGACTTTGTTACCTATTAAGGGGACAATTTGCCCTGGGAGTGCTACTATGTAGGCCCCAGTGCAAGAGGAAGCTCTTATCCCTCATTTGACTGTTGAACTGAGAGGGGATTATATGTAGGGACACTCCCCATCTGAGGAGTGGGATGGGTGGGAGAGGGAGGAAAGGGTGGGAGGGCAGGACTAGGAGGGGTGAAATAAGGGCACTTTGATGGAGGTGTAACTTGAAGCAATAAACAAATAAAGTAAGTAAATAAATAAAAAGAAAAAAAAATATGTTAAAATATTTTATAGTTTTAAGATATATTATAGCTTATGCACAGTTCTATGACAGTAACCTTTGTCTCTTGTTCCATCTTTTTCAACAGATGGCTTCCTTGAATATCGGGAGGGCAGGTGCCTGTGTGGTTGTCGTCAAGCAACCTTGACTAATTTGCATAATGTTTCAAGGGATTTTCTTTGGTTCTGTGGTTGTTTTATATCATATGGTAAGAGTGAGAAAGAACTTCCTGTGATAAGAAATTCTCAGGAGTAGGATTTTTATGGATTTTTCTGCTGGTGTCAAAAGCAGTAAAAGATCAAACAGATATTATTGGAGAAAAGAAAACAGCAGACACAACATCTGGCCAATTGTTAGTTCAGGAATGGTTATGTATTGTAGTATACAATAACTAGAGCTACCAAAGTTTGGTTCATCAAAAAGAGACCCATATTTGTGATATAGATAGTTCCTTAATGCCAGATCACTCACTTGTTCTTATAATCTGTGAAGACACCCAACAGGCTGCCAAGGGCAGAAGTTATGATATTCCATCTCACAGAATCTGATTGTTTCAATGTTTTTCTAATAAGATGTGATGATATCAGGAAGCAGAATGTTTTGTTAAAACAAATGTGCTTCTCTCATTTTCCTCAGCTATGAAAACAATTAGAGAGGCAGATACTTGTCTCTTACATTCAGAAAACACACTGCCCTGCTAATCAAGGCTGCATATTGTATCCAAGATGGTGATTGGATTTTATTGCAACTGTGACATCAGTCTGAAACTGGCAAACACAAAGGACTTTTCATTAAACTTGTCACATTGTTTTGCATTGTCATCACACTGAGCCAAAGATTCAGTACAGCTATGGGCATTTGCCTCACGCAGAGTTTAGTATAGGCATGAATGCTAGTTATTCTGAATGTTAATATACCCACTGCATGCTGAAGTCCATCAGAATTTTGTTCTTTAAGATAAAGCTTAGAATTTTGAGACAAAAGATTCCAACTCATTAAATTGGGATAATTAATGATAACTGCCAGAAGGAAGAATGACTACAGATTCTCATTCCCCATTTTTCAAACATCTCACATTGTTATGCAGGTTATTTTAAACCAAATGTTTGTAATTGTTCTAAAGCAAAAAGTTGAACCATTATGTAATGTCATTAATAAAAGTCCATGTAAATTATAAGGATAATTAATAAATTATAGAGCATTTGCTTTTACCAGTGTATTTTCCTTCATTCAATTTTTAGAAAAGGGAAAAAAAACGGTAAATTTTCGTGTGAGTGTGTGAATGTATGTTTGTGTGTGGGGGTACATATTTATGGGCATGTTTTCATGTGTGTATATGTCTGAATCAAATTTACCAAAATTTTCTCTCATTTTCTGAGTTTCTTTTGCTGTATTACTTCCTCTGATACAAATTGGTTACTTTTGAGTGGTCACCATCCATTAACTGCATCCTAGTAGTAGAAGTGCATCAGATGGCTCAGTAGTTAAAGTACTTGCATTGCAAATTTGAGGACCAAACCACATGTAGTATCTTGAATTTGTGATCTCAGTACTCCTGTATTTAGATATGAGACAGAGACAGGAGAATCCCCAGGCACCCCAAGACCAACTGATTTAGCCCTGTGCAGTGATGAACAGGAAGAGACTTATCTCAAGCAAGGTGTAAGGCAAGGACAGATGCCTGAAGTTGTCTTTTGACCTCCATATATATGCTATATCACAGGAGTACTTTTGTTCCCATATACAGCAAACTCACATACATATACAAATATTCTCACCAGTATAATTTTATTTAAAACTTCATAGTATGACTTTCTAAAGCAGTTAATAATATGTAATGATTAAATAAGGAAGATTGTTTATACAAGTAACAAGTAACTTTATCTTTTCCATGTATATTTCCATCAAAAATACTAATAAAATTAAAATTAAAAAGAGATTTATCTGGTTAATTGCAGATAAAATTACATGATAATATAATCACACTTAAATATGTAGAAATATTGAATAAACTGAATGTCTTTTAAAACACTCAGAAATTCAATTGTTTTTCCTTAGGGAGCTCTAGTACTATTAAGTGCAAAACCCTCTTCTATCATGGCTTACACTTTATAAGTTTAATAAGTCTTATTTTTTAAGACTCATGTTTACGAATGTGTGAGGAGTGAGTGTACCCAGGTATGAATGATCATTCAGTAATGAACATGACCATAACAATAACCCCATAGCCTCAGAATCAGGGAAATGACAAGGCTTTCCCAGCTCAGGCCCAGGAGAATGGCAAAGCATTTTCCTGTCCAAGTAAATACATTTGACAATGTTTTCAGAAAGTATCAAGCATACTTTCTGTGGCTAATCCTGCAGGTTAGCTGCAGCTTGAGACTGAATCTCTTCATAGACTCCCCTATCAAAGTTAGGTAACTCGGCTCCTCTTTCACCATGTATATATATATATATATATATATATATATATATATATATATATACAATTCACCATGTATATATATATATATATATATATATACAATTTTACATGGCAGATTTTCTTGGCCAATATTCACATATAGTTTTAAGCAAATATTATTGGCTAGTGTGTGTGTGTGTGTGTGTGTGTGTGTGTGTGTGTGTGTATTACAATGACCAAAATGACTGAGAGACCAACTTAGAGGAGAAAAAAAATATTGTATCTAATAATTTCAGTGATCTCAGTCCATGGTTCTTGTTCTTTGATCCTGTATTCCTGGCAAGACAGAATAATTTGATGGAAAAAAACAAATACACTTTACTCTAACCACCTTCTATTTCACAGACCCCATCTCATGCAATTTTTATTTCCTGAAAAAAAATAACTCCACTGAATATTAAGCACATAAGCTGCAATCATTACTTTCCCTCTGTGGAGATCATAATGAATTGAATCCTCCAATTATTAACCAGTTTACAAATAAGTGTTTTCTACTGAGATGTAATTGTCAACAACTATTTTATTGTTTCCAAATATCTCCAGTGTGGATCATATATACAACAGCTATGTCCATCTGATTTACTGTGGAGCCTGACTGAATCTATCTTGAAAAATGATTCCATTTTGTATTAAGTTTGACTCAGAGCTCACCTCCAGTTCCAGAACAACAACAAAATGTACCCGACCTTGCATTCCAGGGGTGTTCTCTTGTCATCATCAGACAGCTTACTCTGAGAAAGCACCCAAAAAGTCTAAACAAACTTTCTGGTTGTCAAACTGATCACAGCTGGTAGGTCAGTAACAATGAGCCAATCAGAAATAGACATGACTAGCTATCCAAATGTCATCCAATCATGTGGTAAAGAACCTGCTTCTTTGTCTGAGTCTCCATATAAACTCTGTACTTTTGGTTCTGGGGGCTCTCAACTCAAACTGCTATGTCAGTGAGTATTGAGAGTTCAAGCTCTGAGCTTGAATAAACAACCCTCATGTATTTACATCGGAGGTAGCTCCTAGGTGGTCTTTGGGGTCTCTAGAACCGGGCAGAACACTACATTGGAAAAATGGAGGATACCTTGGGTTATAAACTCAGAGATTATGTGAAACATTGTATAAAATCAAATAAACTAAACTGATATTTTACTTTGACTTATCAACATTCTTAATACAACCATTATTCATTTTTTGAACTGGTATGGTTTATATGTTTTTTTTGTGTTAAGTTATAAGGAATTCAGTGAATTGAGACAATAAAATTGACAATAATGTTTTATTACTCCTTTCTCTGAACCTAATGTATTTATATATTCCTCCTTTTCTTGTTAAAGGATTTGTATTCGGTGAAGTCAAATATCTGGTTTACTTCCTGTTAACTGCACATGACAAATAAGGTTAACTTCCCATAAAAGAGCTAAACTAATTTTGAAACAAAACAAAATGTTTTCTCAATATTATTGTCATCCTGGGAATATGTTGTTATTGGTTACTGAAAATGATGTTGGCAATAATGCCTTGCATTTGGCTCAAATATTTTTCACTGTTTCATGAAAATCAAGAACATTTATTTTCTATTAAAAGGCCCTTAGATGCAGAATATTAAAGCTCATTTCTGTTAATGTTAATAACTGAAGTAAAAGAGTTATATGTGTCAACATTAGCCCCAAATGACAAATTACTCATGCCTGTATGTAGAGATTATTTTCATAAGAGGAGAACCCAAAACAACAAATTTGCACAAATATATTATATTTGTAATACAATATACTTATGTATTTAAATGTTTATATTATCAAATAAATGGTATAAAGTTAGCTAATCAGAATAACTCAATCTTCTCCATTAACGAGAAAATTTTCAAAGAGTTAAATAGTAATCTAGTGCTGAAAACAGTTTTTTAAAATCTGTAATATTTGTAATTAGTAAATCTTACAATATACAAAGACAATTGACAGCTATTTTTAAAGAGAATTTTTAGTACAGTTTATAATTTATATAATGTATCCTCCTTAGTTTAATACTAATTGAACAAATTAAAGTCATTGATAGGAGGGACTCAGTAGAGAAAATGTCTGCATTTATCAGCTGTAGGCATGCATGTAAGTCATTTCCTTCATTAGTGGGAGGACTCAGTCTACTGTGTGTAGTGCCACTCCTGGGCTGGTGGTCCTGGGTTTTATAACAAATCAGGTGGGTACAAAGCCAATAAACAACACTCCTCTGTGGTCTGCATCAGCTCCTGCATTTAGCTCCTGCTCTGCATGTGTTCCTGCCCTGACATCCTTTAATAATGAACTGTGATGTGGAAGTGTAAGCGAATTAAATCTTTTCATCACCAAATTGCTTTAGGTCATGGTATTTTATCATATCAACAGGAATCCAAACAAAACATTTATATGTAACAAATATTTACTACATTCCACAAAATATTTACATAGAGTAAGTAAGGGTAAAAGATTAGCCAAAGTGGAAATTGTTATACACACACACACATACACAGAGAGACGGAGACAGACACACAGACACACACACTAAAACATTCAAAGCTAACCACCATATGAATATTTCTTTATCATGTCACCTAAAGTAAGAGTCCTTTGGTCTCATTTTACTGAATGATTTCTGTAATTTCAATGTTATTATAATTGTAGGTATAATCATTCTATATGTATTTTGACAAATAGAGTATTTTTTCTTCAAAGTTGAGTTCTGTACCATTGTTATACTATTTGTAAGCCTTCAAATAGTTATATTGAAGCCCTAATTGCCATTGTGACTATCTGTGGAGATGATACATCTATGAAGAAACTTACTGTTGAATGAAGTCATAGTGGAAGACAAGTAAACCAATAGGATTCTTAAAAAAAAAAAACAGAAAACTTGTTCCTGTTTTCAGTGCCACTGTGTGAGTGTGCTTAGAATAATGAATTATAAGGAAAAAAATGGACACCTAGATACCAGGAGGAGAGCTCTCACCTGAAATCTGAACCATAAGGACATGATATGCAGCCTCTAATTTCCATACTGGGAAAAACATCTTATTGTTCTATCTGCCAAAGAGGAGTATGCCAATTGGTTGTGCAGTGCCAAACAGTCAGATTTGAAAAAAAAATATATATATACTTTTATGTGTATATACATGTATAAATATAAATGTACATACACACATATATGCATATGTATTTTAATAATACATATATATGTGCATATGTATATAACACATTATACATATATCATATAATAATATATATGTGTGTACATGTATATATGTACATATCTTTTTGTGCACATATATTTTTATAAATGTTTATAAATGTATATACACAAAAAGACACTCACATATAACATTATAAAAAAACTAAGCAAATTACATTTTAGAATATATGTATGCACAATGGCAGCCAATGAAAAAAGAGGCCTGGAATTTGAAAGAGAACAAGAAGAGATATGTAGGAGTGTATGGAGGATAGAAGGAATTGAGAGAAATATAGTTATATTAAAATCTTAAAAATAAATATAAAATACCCAAATACAAAAAGAAGAAATGTATTTTATACCAGGAATAACAAAAAAAACTGACCCGATAATAATAGGCAATATTTTAATTATACCTTACATAATAATAGCTTTATATATACCCAATAAATATACTGGATATATAGCTTGAATTTAAACTTCTAAAATATATCATACCTACCATATTCTTGTTGTGTGGAATCTTCTAAAAATCATAGTAAATATCTATAATATGTACTTCCCAGAAAAGTCCTTATATAATCAAGACCATATACAATGAACAGTTTAACAATATGTAATAATAATAATAATATTTCTATAATGTATACAAAACACTGTGAGAAACATTGGGGATATAGAAATTATTATGATAATAAAGTAAATGTCTAATTTTTGCAAATTATTTGACAATGGACATTATATATATATATATATATATATATTTGTAATCCAAAGAATTTTGGGGATATGTAAAAACACTACAGTAATGTCATTCTTCATAGTACACCTATTAAACTATAAATTACTTAAAAATTGCTATGTGGGAGTTTTTCCATGGAGAAGAATAACTCTCCCTCTGTCACCACCAATGGACCACCTACAACTCTTCATTTGAAGTTTATGATCATGTAGAATTTCCCCTGTCCACATTAGCAAGTCAATGGTTATTATAATTATGATATTCTTGTTCAGCTAACTGTGTTATTGAGAGTTCATTGGTATAAATCCCTTTCATATCTAGGGGACACTAACTAACAGCAGATATCCTGCTTTGGATTTTGTAGTCTTTTTGGAACCTATACCTAGATTTCCAAGAAACATAGGTATAGGAAGAACAGAAACCAGCAAAATAAAAAGGGATTTTGGAAAGGGAAAGAGTTCCAGAGTGAGGAACACAGGTATTATGAAGAAAGAAATGTGGTTAACTGAAGAAGAGAGAAGGAAAGCAATAAGGACAGAGTAAGAAGTAGAAAAGACAAAAAGCACTAAGGATGTCTGAAAAAATACACATAGGAGATCAGATCATTTCATATTTATCTAAAATTACTCGGCGTGTGTGTGTGTGTGTGTGTGTGTGTGTGTATGTGTGTGTGTGTGTTTGTGAATAACTTCACAACCATCTATAGTTTAAGTGAAGGCACACCACTTAGGGTAATGATTCCCTGAAGAATTATAGTCTGTCAGAAAACAAAGTCTCGAGCATAAGAGGATGCCTTCTCAGGATTTGGAAGCAAGGTCCTATGCTAAAGCCAGCACATATTTTAAATATTTGACTTGAAGGAATGTACCTGCAACTGACCAGCAAGTCTCCTCTCTGAGGAGTGGCTCTCACCATTATCAGATGGTACTTATCAAGGTGACAATGAGAGGAGCAGTCAGCAGTCCTCCCGAGCTGTAAAACCTATCTATGATCTACAACAATGAGCAGACTGGCAATGTACACAGGATGGTGAAATAGTGATAACCTTATTGTGACGTGATGGTAAGCAATAGTTGTCTAATTGGATGTAAGGATTGCTCAAAAGGAGGAAATTTATACATAGTGCTCTAAACTCTACCCAACTATGACGCCTCTATTGGTCCTTAGACATGAGAGAAGAACCTACTCCAGCCAGATATGAAGATAATATAATTTCTATTTCTAAATACTTCTCCTTATAAGTACAGATAAGCATATTTCTCACCCCTTATCAAAGAGGCTTTCTTTTGCAACAAATGGAAACTTTGTGGAGACCCACAAGTGTTCAAACTAGAGAATTAGTTACTGTGGGGTGCCCAAGACCAAATGAAATAAATGTGTTTCAATATTTCTAACACACTGATCTTACTTGTTTTGTGTAGTGTTGTAGTCAATCCAACACACCAGAACAAAAATTATTTAAAAAATTAAATTGGAATCTTGCTGAGATGAAAGAAATATGAAATTTTCAGCATTAAAATGGTCTTTTTTATCATTCATAGTAACAAAAAGTAATGAAACTGGAACATTATAAAGATATCTTAAAGTGTTGTAGGTAGCCCGTTATAAGTGTTAAAACTGCCATTAGCACATCCTAGCATAGAGGGTGCTACTAGAAATGTACTTCTACCAGACATCAGCCCAGCATCTGAATGTGCAAATCTCAGACTGATACCACCTCTATTGTTAATCACTGTGGTCAAGAAATCACATCTCCAACTATTCCTCCCTGACTTAAAATACCTCATTGTCCCAACCTATTTGAATAATCTTCTAATTTATCCAAAACATTTAATATTATTCTTTAAAAAAAATCACAGTCTTCCTATTTTCATTACTAGCCCTAAGCTATTTGTAAGTTGATAGCTGCTCAGAGAGGAAACATCAGCTGTCTTTATTAGATAGTCACTGGGTATCACAACCATTCCCCAAGGAAGGCCTTATGCCCAAGAGTAACCAGCCCAAATGGACCTGTGTGTACATATGCACTCGCTTGGTTTTGTTGTTTTGAATTGGAGTAATTTTTTAGATAAGAAGAAGAAGAAGAAGAAGAAGAAGAAGAAGAAGAAGAAGAAGAAAATTGAGTGGATAGGGAATTGGAAAGAATATATACATGATCAAAATACCTCATAGGAAATTCTCATGAGTAAATAAAAATATTTTTAAGAGGTTGAAATATATGGATGAATGTCCTATACCAAAAAGCTACTACAAAATAAATGTGTATTTTCCTGGGGAAAAGGCATGTACTGTTATATTTAGGTTTAGGTTAGCATCAGATATTACATTTTAATTTGAAGGTATATATCACTTGTGTGTGTGTGTGTGTGTGTGTATTTGGTGTTCTAGCAAATAAGGAAATAATAAAATAGATATTCAAGTTATGAAATCTCTAACTAGTTTTCCAATATTTTGCTATTATCTATTAAAAATGACAGGCTATAGGTCTGGAGAGAACCTCAGCAGTGAAGAGCACTGGCCACTTTTCCACTGGTACCATGTTCATCTCCAGCATCCCACAACAGCTCACAGCTGTCTGTAACTCCAATTCCAGAGGAACTGACACCCTCACACAAAACACTCAGCTAAAACACCAATACACAGAAAAAATTCATTAAAATATATATATTGGGAAAAAAATGAACATCTTGTTGAATTCTGTCATATATTGAAAACTTCTATGGAGAACATTAACACTGATATTTAAGAAAGTAGATATAATCCATGGATACCAAGCTGTATCTAGCCAATATTTGAAGTAGGCTTATTTAATTAGTTATATGTTAATAGCTTCTACAGCATCTATGAATAAATGTTGTGATGATTAGTTTTAATTGTCAACTTAACACTATTAAGGATCACCTTAGAAGGGATTATCAATAAAGAATTATCTAGATTAGATTGGCCAGTAGCATGTCTATCTGTATTAACTAACATATGCTAATGGATATGGTGAGCTCTGCCCACTACATATAAACTATTTCTGGACTGTTTAAGTGTGGATGAAACATGCTGACAACCACCATGTGTGCACAAATACATTGTGCTGTGCTTTCAAATATGGATTTCATATGACTTACTACTTCAACTTGGACCCCTTGCCTTCCCTGTGATAGTGAACTGAAATCTGAAACTGGAATCAAAACAAACACTTTCTATCTTCAGGTTTTTTTGTGTAAGAGAATTTTTTTTAGAGCAAAAAGAAAAATACACGAAAACATATGTCAACTATAATAGAGAGTGATTGGTTCCCTAAGAAATTTAGTGCATTAACATTGATTGTGTAAGAACCAGAAATGTTTCTAGATTAATGGATAAACAGGATAATTTAAAGATTAAGCCTCTGACATAATATGTAAGGTACAATTAACAAGTCTCAGTATGCTTTTTCACTTCTTTGTAAGCATGGGGATTGCCTCTATAATATTTCACCTCCCCCCACAATGTATAAACACAGTACATTTATACTGTAAAGCTCACTTTAAATATTTATTTGTTAATTACTGATTGTCCTGTTAATTAAATACATTTTCTGCTAATTTTAATACCCCTGTATTCAAGCCACATTGTTATAAAAAATGGCAAGAAAAAAACAAGATATTTGTATTTTTAAGGCATTAAATTTGAAGCTAAAGTTTAAACATTAACAAAAGTCCATAGAAAAATAATCATATTTTCAGATATGATGTAAAGTAAATATTTTCCAATTTTTCTAAATAAGATAAATTTTAAAAGCATTGTCCTCTAATATCGACAACTTATTATTATTAAAAAATTTACTAACAATTTATTCCCTAATAACATTACATGTGAATAAATTCAAGGGTATCTCTCACAATTTTCTATTATTAAGCAATATTAGGGAAAGCATAACTTGTATAAATTGTTCTTTAAAACTCCAGTAAATTATCATTGCATTTGTTCATTATTATTTTTTTTTAATTTCTTCAGTTTTCCTTTAAAAATACTCTGGCATTAGTATATTGTCCAAAGCAAAATGAAATACATTCAAGTGCCTCTCTGAAAAGAACTCAATTCTATAAATATGACTTAAAATAGTATTTAGCACAAAATAATGTTAAATAAACATAAATATTTCATCTATTAGACATGCTGAAGAGTTATAGTATTATGCTTAATTAAACATTATTTTACTACTTTTAAAAGAGAATAGTAAGGAGAAGGGGAGGAGGGGAGGAGGGTGGGACCGGGAAGGGAGGAGTGAGGGAGCTGTGATTGAGATGTAACTTGAAGAAATAAATGTTGAAAAAAATCTGTTAAATATCACTTTAATTTCAATATCTTTATTCTCTGTAAGGCAAATACTACTGTTTATGTTGAGAATTGCAAATTAATTGTATTTATACTTCTTTCTTAGTTAAAAGTTATTTGACTTCAAGAATTATATTCTCCCTATATCTGATTGAAAAAGACATCCAATTTCCCCTAATAACAGAGCCCTGGTTTATCTTTTAATGACAGTAGGTAATAAAAGGCTGATTCCCTGAATTGTTTCGAACATTATTCATGGTGGGCACTAAAATCAAAGCTGAAGTACTCATTAAGTTGTATATTTGATAGACTTTATAAAGTAACCTTCAGTAGCAAATAGGGAAGACACAAAATTGGACAATAAATAAGACAACAAAATTCAAATGAATTTCACATTTCATGGGGCTCATGAAGGTATAGGAAAGTTCTTTTGTGAAACATATATTGGCTCTGTTCTGCTTTCAAAAACCATTGTGGAGAAATAATTTTTTTAAATGAGAACATAGTGATCATTATCTTTAAGTTTTATTTTCCCCTTGCTCAAGTATGATGTAATCTTTTAATAGCATGAACACTGAACTTTTAAAGATCTTCCCTGTACATTTCATTGCCACCGCATGTTTCTGAAGTTACAGAAAACAATGACTTTACCTTCCTCTTCTCTCCCTTTTTCTTCCCTTCCTTCCTCCTTCCCTTCTTTCTACCATGTTAGTAAAGAGCTAGAGTGCTCAAGAATGGTAGTTTGGACTGTCTTTGAATATAGTTATCAGTAACACAGGTGGTCCCCAACACAATTCCAGTAAAGTGTGTCTCACACCTTCTCTACTAAACATCAGCACAAGAAAGATGTGTGGCTGTTTTCAGATTGCAGAATACATTTAGTACAAGAAGTATAATTACAATGGCCAAAGATGGTCTTTTGATTGCCTTCAACAATCAATAGACTCTGAAGGTATATTCTAAATTAGTGTCTATATCTGAGTAACAATGTTAAGATTTCCATATTAAATTCTGCACCTTATCATCTATTTATGTATAGGTGAAAATAATAACCACAGTAATAATGAAAGATATATGCAGCAGAGGGAGATAAAGGGAATACATCTCAAATAAGCAGTCTCAAGTTATCTATTATTGTCTTCTTATGTGAATAATTCAAACTATTGAAAGTAATTAATTTTATAAAATTACCAAACATTATGCCAAGTCAATATATTGAAAATATTTTGTATCTATATTTAGTTTGTGACTGACATTTAACAATTTATGACACACGGAATACCACCATCCTAAATATCATTATTTTCTCACACCTGTGCCCTATTTAATTTGGGATTAGATCTTGGAAGTATAAAAATGAAATTATCACTAATAAGAAACACAACAGTGCATTTTCGTTTCATATGGTGAGGGTGTGTATGCCAGGGTTGGTGTAGGTTCTCAGCTTCATGGAATCCTCCAGTACCCAGAGTTCTGTTTTATTGCATACACTACCTCTAGCACCTTGCCCTTTAGGACAAGTGGAGACTCCAGTGATTAATCTGCATATTTGCAAAAATGTAGCAGGAGTGGAGAAAGGAAGAAGAGTAATTACAAAGCATCCTGTCAGTGGAAATCAAAGCATCTGACACATGACAAATCTGCTTTTAAAATTAAAAGTAAAAATTAGTTACATTGATACTCTTAACCACAAATGTGTGAATTATAACCACCATCATATAAAGATTGTTATGTAAACTATGAGACAAATTGGGACCCGTACCACTTACATCATTGAATTGACAGAATATATTTTCTAAAAATCTACCTAATCTTTATTTGTCCCTCAAAACTTTTGAAATATTATAGAAATAACCTTTTGGACCAAGTTTGACTTACAAGAGCTCTGTTTCACATCATATCCTGGGCACTCCAAGAAATAAGATGTAGATTTAATTTTGGTATAGTTCACTGGCTGTCAGTGTGGTACGATGATAAAGTTCGTTTCATTGCTTCAGTGACTTTGGAATCACTATTTGATGATTTACCCAACAGTGTCGTTTACTGCAGAGACGAAGAGGGAATACCGTCACATCATTTTAACTTTTGCCAAAGTGTTTGATATCTGAGATGGGTTAAACACTGCCATGGCAAACACAATGGTAACTTTTGATATTTCAAGTTCAATTCTGATTACACATACCCTTTTCAAAAAAAGGCTAATTCTTAAGCACAAGGCAAAGGGTTGTCTTTCCTAATAATATCAAAGAAATTACATTGGTAATTTCTATATATGAAACTTCATTCTTCCAAGATTCACATGTTTTTGTTTTAAGTATGCATTTTCTCACATACTCTTAAAAATTGAATTCCATTTGTGCTTCACTATAAAATCTCAAAGGGTTTTCTAGGGATTAGATTATTATATCTTGGATAAGGCTTCTGGTTACACAAACTGAACAAATGCTAACATACTGGTTTTATCTTTGGAGTATAGCTTTAAAAGGCTGAGGGCATGTTAGGTATATAAAAAAAGCTAAAAAGAATGATTTATGAGATTTTGTCCATGAAATCAAGTGGCTATGTGTATCTTTCATCGAAGTAGGAAAAATGGAAAAAGACCATACTTCTGAAATCAGGGTTGGTCACAGTTATGTAGTGGGTAGAAAGTACAGGCATGGTGAAAAATTCCAAAACAGAATATTATTTAAATAGGTAAATACATTAGATGTTATGTATTTCACCTGACTACGGCCATACTATTTCTGTTTGGATAGTTCAATGGTAATACTCTAAGCTTTCAAACAGAGAAGAGTGGGTTTTAAAATAGGCAACTTTCTTTTTTAATTGAAAATCGATTCTTCTATCATGAAATACATCCTGATCAGTTTCCAATCCCTCTACTTCTCCCAAATCTTCCCATTTCCTCACCCCCAGTTCCTATATTATGCCTATCATTAATGGTATCACACCTACTTCTGATCCAAGGCAGTAACAAAGAAAGTGGAATTCTTCATAGCCTATATTATCTTTTAAGAAAAAAATTTAAAAATAGCATACCTATTAAATATGAACTATAGAAGCCTTGGTTCCACATCCTTAATTCTTATTTAGCATATACATAATGATATAATTTGTAACAAAAATACCTTATATTTTCTCTCATTTCCTACAATGGCAATCATTCAATTTCTTAATATCATATATATATATATATATATATTAGGTATAAACTATAAACCTTTTAATGTACATGTTTGTTTTGTATTTAAAACAACTAAATGGTGTAATTTTTAAGAACAACAAAAATAAAACATTTTCTCTTCTCACAGTTTAGAAGTAGCCTCTAAATCTTTGGAATTTCCAAAGAAATTGAGGTATCTTTGCTGTTCATGCTGGTCACCTCAGATTCAATTTTTATTGAAGTTATTATAATTGGCAGGTGTACAGTTTATGCTAATTGGAAGGTATATAGATTTTATGTTGTGAAAATGACCAAAGGTTATTGCTGACCAATAAAGACCAGTCATGTATAAGTAATATACATGTTAGGTTGTTTGTTTGAAAAGAATGGTGATTGAGTTTATGTACGATGACTTCTGAAATTTTCCTCACTATGATTTAGTCATCTTGCACACATCATAGTCTACTCATAGTGGAAAGAGAAAATTGAAGTTCCCAAGATGTCCTCTGGTGTACCCACACTGCCATGGTACATGTAAACATTCTAGCAGTGAGCCACTGAATTCCAGAGATTAGATTCATATCGAGACAATTTACATGAGTCAAGACAACAGAAACTTATCAGCAAACTTGAATATCCCAGGTATAGGTAAAGCAACAACAAATAGTCAGAACCATTCCTGGCTCTAATATTGGGGTATGTCTGGTGTTAATGGTATGTACACCACTCAAGTTGATTTCTTTATCTATAATATGTTGCAAAATTTTATGGAGAAAATAAGGCAAGGGAAATCAGGGCCACTCTGTGTTACCTATACTCCAGATAGCTGTAGTCTGGTAAAGCTGGGACTCTATACACAATGTTTGCAAACATATTTAATTTATTCATATTATGACACCTAGTATTATCAATATAGTCTAATTAACATATAAATGTACTGAATGCAAATATGCACGAAATTAAATATAAAATGTATAAAGTCAAAGTTCTGACCTATGTTTTTATATTAATATTTTCAATACACTAATATGAAACTTTCACAGAAGTCTAATAATGTAACAATTTGTTCTTAATATCACACTTATGCAAAAATATTAGTAGGATGAACAAATTCTCAGTGGTAGAGTACTTGCTAGCCTATATGAGGTCCTGGGTTCAGTCTCCATTACAGAAAAGAAAAACAAGTGTGTGGATTGTATGGAAGTATTTTCACAAATTTACTGTTAAAATTAAAGGCCTAGGGGCTGGAGAGATGGCTCAGCAGTTAAGAGCACTAGCTGCTCTTCCAAAGGTCCTGAGTTCAATTCCCAGCAACCACATGGTGGCTCACAACCATCCACAATGTGATCTGATGCCCTCTTCTGGTTGCAGATGTTCATGCAGATAAAACACCCATACATAAAATAAATAAATAAATCTTTAAAAAATATTAAAGACAGAACTTGCAATCATTACTTTGGTTGCATGTAATAATTTTTAAGGCAGGAGATATACAAATAATTTCTGAGGTTCTCTTTTCAATATATTTTGTATGAAAAATGTGAGGGAAAGTAGATATTATTTGTTTATAAAAGCAAAGAAACTGGCTTTGTGAATTATATTAATTATGATTCTAAAATCTTATGAAATAAAAACCCATTTTATTATGAAATACATGGCATGAAATCATACTGTTAAAATACAACAAAGTTACAGAAATATCTACAAAATAAATTTGTATTATCTATTTCTTATTTAAATCTTTTAAATATATTATCATTTCCTGTTCCTTTTTTGTGTAGAAACTAATGTTGAGTAAATATTTTGACTAAGCTAATAATGATAGTAAGTGATTACACTGGGTCTTACTGAAAGAATCAGTTCTTTTTTAAAATAAATTTTTTATGTTCATTTATTACTCAAGATACATCTCATCACACTCCCCTCCCTCCACCCCTCCCAATTCCATCCTCCCATCATCTCCACATTCTCTCACCTATCCTACTCTTCTAGTGTGGGGTGATCTACATAAGAGCCCCCCTAAGTTCTACAGGCATATGAGGACTAAGAGCTTCCTCTTACAATGGAGGCCTACATGGCAGCTCTACTAGGGTAAATTGTCATACTAACAGGTAACAAAGTCTGTGTTCCTGTTCCTTTTGGTCTGTTGGTTGTAGGATAGTTATCCTGTACTATATGGTTAAGATCCAGTTATAAGTGAATATATGCCATGTGCACCTTTCTGGGTCTGGGTTAGGTAAACACAATTCAAGAGGACTCTGAGATTCCATCTCATACCTGTTAGAATGGCTAAGATCAAAAACTCAAAACGACAGCACATGCTGGTGAAGTTGTGGAGAAAGGAGAACACTCCTCTATTGCTGGTGGGAGTGCAAACTTTTACAACCACTATGGAAATCAGTCTGGCAATATCTTAGAAAACTTGAAATAGGTCAACCTCAAGTCCCAACCATACCATTCCTGGCTATATATCCAAATGATTCTACACCAATCCACAAGGACATTTCTCAAACTATATTCATAGCAGCTTTATTTGTAATAGCTAGAAACTGAAAACAACCCAGATGTAGCCCAACCAATGAATGGATTAAAAATAAAAATAAAAACTTGTACATTTACACAATGGAATACTACACAGCCTTCAGAAACAAGGAAATCATGGAACTTGCAGCTAAATGAATGGAACTGGAAAAGCTCATCCTGAGTGGGTGAACCCAGACCCAGAAAGAATCAGTTCTTGTTTCCCCCCTATATATAGAGAAGACCCTATATATAAAGGACTATTATAAATTGAATATTTTTATCTCTAGTTCACATGTTAAAATTCCAGCTTTCATTTAGTGTTATTTGTGAGTGGACTTTTGGGATAGTTATTGGGCCATACATGCTTTCAAAAATGGATCCACACCCTTTAGAAAAAAACAAAGAAAAGTTTCTCACTATATTGGGATATGAGGACACAGATTGAAAGTAGCTACCTGGTAGTGAAGAAATGTCCTTTTTGAACATGGAATTTGTAGAAGCCTTGATTTTGGAAGTCCCTACTTTCATATGTGTAAGAATTTGTCATTGGATCCAACAAATTTGTGTCTTATTCATAGATGGACTAGACCAAATACAATAATATCTCACATTTAAAGCTCTAACATGTGACAAAAATAAGTTGACCAATTATCAAAGGAAACAGCTTCATCAAAACAAAACAAAAAAAAAAAAAACCCACCAAAACAAAAAACAAAAAAAACTCCTTTAAATGCTTACTAGAGTTGCTCAAGAAAATCACTTGCTTCCAGGGGTGTTCACATTTCATTAGCTTTTTAGTCAAGAGAAAGGCAAGCAACAAGTAAAATAAGAAAATAACAAGTCAATGTAAATCTTTAATTAAAGTGTTTGCAAAGTACTTTCCAAATATTGTTCTTTCTCATATAAAAAGAATTGACTGATAAGAATACACACTTAATTCTTTTAAGTGAATAGGATTTTCTGAGTGCTTAATGTTTTCTCTACAGGATTAACGAATCCCCCTTTTTATTTGTGGAAACAGTTGTATTAGAAATTGTGCCTCTCTTTTGCAGTTCATTATAAGCCCAGAGAAAATAAGCCATCAATGTCAATTTGTGTGTAACATGTCCAGGGATGTCCTCAGGAACTAGAGCAAGAAACAGCATGAGAACTGGGAACCAAGCATACTCTTTAAATGTGAGTGTGTAAGTGCCTGCTGTAGCTCTTCTAAGAGTAACTGGGGAGCAGAGGAGACACCTCTAGCAAATTAAATGTTAATTGAAAGTTTTGGTTAGTTTTGTCAACTTGACAGGGACTATAGTCACCTATTAGAGGGAACATTAGCTGAGGAACTGACTCCATCATGTTGACCTGTAGGCACATCTGGACAGAGGGCATTTCTGCATAAATTATGTAGATCTGCTCAGTCCACTGTGAGCAGTGCTACCCTTGAGCAAGGGGGTTCTGGGCTGTACAAAAGAGGTGGCTTAGATCAGAGAATGCTAGCTAGAAACCAGCATTTCTCCATCTGTCTGCTCTGCTTCATATGAGTTCTTGCTATGGCTTTGCTCAGTGATTGACACTGACATGAATGTGTAAATCAAAGAAACTCTGTCTTCCCAAAGTTGCCTATGGTCAGAACTTTTTTTTTTTTTTTGAAGTCAAAAACCAAATTAGAAAGGGGAACATTTGCAGAGAAAGAATCAGCAAGTTTTGGAAAAGGGGAAGTCACACAAATTTTGGTAAGAAAATTTTAATTAGAAAGAAGCAGTACAGATTCTCTTGTACTATAAAGCAAGTGTGATAGGGAAGTGGCCAGTAATATGTAGCTCATCTGATCCATCTAGAACACTGGGCTTTTGGGGTAAGAATGTAATGCAGTATGATGCATTTATACTAAAACTGAAAATGGACAGCAGAAACGATAGTATATTCAATGTATAAAAAATTTAAATACTTTAATCTACTAGCCATCTTTATTTTATTTTAATTATATACTTTTGACTATTCTAAAAACAGCTATTTGAACCAACCAATTTATGTTTTGTATATTTATATTAAATTTTCCTTATTGTAATAGAAAGCCTGAGATAGGACATCTAACATATTTGTTATTTTTTCCTGTTTTCTTTTATTATTGTTTTCTTTTTGTTTTGTTTTAATAGAAGTCTCTCTGTTATTCCTGTCTAGCCTGCAGTTCACTATGCATGCAGAACAACCATGCCTGGAATTTGAAATGATCCTCCTCCAGCCTCTGCCTAGTGAATGCTAGAATTAAAGAGGTACACCAGCATTCAGATGTGGAAGGTTTAATCTTCATGCCTGGCCATTTTGGGCATAAAAATTCCAAACGTGCACCAAGCTAACTTCTAAAGTCAGTTAACTTTTGTTAGCAATTTTGAAGTCCCGTGATGGATTTACAATTGATGTTAGTGCTTGTTCTTTTTTTTCTCTCTACTTCTTTTCTTCATTATTTCTTCTGTCTCCAATGTAACTAGTGTAAAGAGTTTAGAATACTAGCACTGATGACTAATTCAAGAAACTGTTAAATTTATATTATGAGGAATGATGAAGGCACTAAAGAAAGTAGGGTTTTTAAACAAGGAAATTTGTCTGCAATATTGTGCTGAGTTATGAACTTAAGCATCTAGCATAATATAAAATATTTCATTAAAAAACAGACATTGTTTATATTTTCATATGCAAAATTCATATCAGAAATTCATATATAATTTGATAATAAAAAGTATTCAATTAATATATCATAGGCATATATTTACATGATTTTAAATTATACAATCATGTGTTGATTGTATTTTGCTTTTGTTTACTCATTTCTACTAAATTCACATTTATTTCTCTATCCTAAATAGCACTAAATCATGGATATATAAAGGAAAATAAGACATTTTTTGTCCTTCAGGAGTCTCAGGGTGACAAGTGCCTCATGTGAAAATAGGTGAAGTAAATTAAAATGCCATTTATCCAGCATTGAAACATTTATGTTGTACAGGTGAAATCCAAGAATGAAGTAGATATCTATCTGTGAATAAGGGCTGGACAAAATATTTACAAATAAACATGAAAATAAATGAAAGTGTTATAAGGAAATGCATTTTAATCATTATGTGATGGAACTTGGTTTGAGATTGTCAATTTGTTTACAGTAGAAACCATCATGTACAGTATATTCACCATGTGATCTCTGCTGTGATCTGCACAGACTGAATCCTGGAACAATGACTTGGGCAGGAAAGGACAAAAGAAAGGACAAACACAGACACACTTTAAAAGCCTGCCTGAGGGTACATGCTTTCTAACCTCTCAACACAAGACCCTCAGTTTGCTTACTACATGAAGCACAGGGAGAGGATTAGCTAGTCTAGGTAGGTGGTTTCTGTAGGAGAGTAGTCTCAGGCTGTAAACATATTGGAGGATGAAGCCACAGTTGCTAGTCTTTGCACATACAGATCAACTGTAATGATCACTGGGACTGGAACTTCCAAGTAGAGCTTTCACAAACATCCTCAGCCTGGCCCACATGGGGAACTAGCTTTGAAAATGTTCCATGGGTCCAAGGCCTTAACTTTCTTGAAAGAGCTTTGCCAATGGTAACAATACACGTTAAGTCAGGACATGTCTCACTTAGGGATTCCTGCTCTCCCTTTATCTCTGCTTTCTTATTTCATACATGTTCATAATGAATCTTTGCATTTAAACCTGGAGCATTTAAAGTGAAAATGCCAGACCTCAGACTGCAAAGTTCAAGGAAGGAAGAACAGAACAGCTGCTATGCTTCCCCAAGAAACACATTCTCAAAAAGGAATGTTTTAACAGGTTAAAGGGATTGAACCCTGAAAGCTAATGGGAATAATTGTTTGCAATTGTTGCAAATGCCAGTGAAAGAGTCTACTCATGAGCCTCTTGTATCTCGCGTCCATGGAATTACGCTGAATAGTTGCTGTCATTGTGAGTTTAAATACACAGGTGGTGGGCTAAATTAACTTCCAATAATATCTGCTTTCATTTGTTTCTGTTTGTAATCTGTGTGACATGTAAATTCTGTCTATTATAAAGGGCTGTAGCTTTCCCAACTAGTTGAATGGAGTGCATTGGTATTCCAAATGGTTAGAGCAATACCTATGTTGACTGGTCTTGCATGAATATACATGATTGCTACACAGGTTAGAATTATAACCACTGGGTTAATCCCAGGCCTCTTCATACCTAGACCAAGCTATTCTACTGGACCAAAAGTGGCTATTACTGAACTTCATGGAAGATGCATTTGAATAAGGAAAGGGCCAGTGTAAATGTCACTCTACCTCCTCTGATAATGGAATAAGTAGAGAGTCATACTAAAGTTTTAGGAATACATGACATAGGTTGAGCTTAGAGTCTGTCTATCCCTAGACACCTGGAAGCTTCTAACCTCCATATCATCCAATTTTCTGGTCTTCCAGACCTTGCAGTATACAACTTCTGGCCTCCATCTGCCAACCTAGACCTGCAATGTTTTCAGACCCTGAGATCTATTGCTGAATAAGCTCACCCTTAAGATGTAAGTTCCTTTTGAACTCTGGCTGGTTAGCTGTTCTGGCTCAAATCTCCTCACCAAGTTGACTGATTCAAAGTGGCTTCTTGTCCCTTCTCACTGAATTGCTCTGTTTAGAAAAACAGCCTCTGAACTCCATGAATTTAACTGCATGAACTCAACTGTACTCAACGGAATTACACTGAACTGTACTATACACCAGAACTCTACATATTGTCTCCATGAACTCCTGTGTTCTCTCTCTGTGATGATTTTAAGTAGCTTCTCTTTCCTGTCTGTTCTCCTGAGAGTTGATAGTATCCCTGACTCATTCTGTCAAATCTTTCTCTGATTTGTCACTTTGTCAGCACCTCAATTAGATGTCATTGTTTGGAATTAAACTTATGCACTAAATTTCAGCCATTGAGATTAACTAACGGTGTGTGCTAAGAACATGTCTGTATTCTAGCCAGATCACACAAACCTAGGTCTTTGGATGTGATCCCTTGTCAGAGTTGTTGCTGAATTAAAATTGCTCTACAGGGCAAACCATTTTCTGGTCATGATGTCTGTCCACTAGATACTTGGGATTTATTCTTTTGTCCTTTGGTAACAAGTGACCTTCTGTTCTGCAGCAGTGAGGTCATCTTCTGTAAGACTTTTTCTTTCTTCCTTTGTTTCTTCATTCCTTTCTTTCTTTCTTTTAAATTTAGTGTAAGTAGACGTTGTTAAGAGAATGGGTTGTTTTGGATATCTGTGGAGTCTTTCCTCAGTAGTCTATCACTGTGGGTTGCAAAGAATTCCTGAGTTGTGACTGACTTGATATGGAGCACAAAAGTTTTAGGTATAATACTTGTATAAGCAGGAGTATTGTGAATCTTGAGGCATTGCAGGGTGCTAATACTAGCAAACACAGCTATATTTCCACATGTACAATTGTCACTGCTTTTTCCCAGTATGGGCAGTTTTCACAGTGGCTGTCCCTGCAGCCATAGCATGAAAGTGACTTCTTTTGTAAATTTAACCATTTGGAAGATCTCAAGTTGTGTGTGTGTGTGTTGTTTTTGTTTATTTGTTTTTTTTTTTCATTCCCCTTAGTCATGTTAACATTTTCAAAGTGTATATTGTTTTATTAGGACCTATCATGCCCTTGGTTTGTTTTTACAATGCCCTATTATATTGTAAGAGACCAACCAGAAAGCCTGGAAGTCTGGAAACAATGATTTTAAGGACCTAACAAATTTCAGTTAATAAATCCTTCTTTTTCAAGAAAAGCTGCTTTATTCTTTAAGACAGGCTGTTCAAAAGTCTGGTAACTTCTAAAGCTGCCAATCTATTTCCCTCTGGCTAAGCTCCTCTGTAGGGCTGCTTTTTATCCAGACTGTTTCAAGCAGCTTCCCTCCTTTTCTGTCTGCCTTGCCAGCCATAAGCAGCTGCCAAGGGAGTGTGACAGTCTGAACCGCATTACCCAGGCCTTCTCACACATTTGGCACATAGGGTAGGGATCCTCAGCGCAGGCCACTGTAAAGGGGAAACTGTAGGATATCTTTTCCTTTCCACACCACTCAACAGTGAAGACGAACTTTGTTAATGTGTGCCCATCATCTACTTGCTCCTAGAAGAGGAAGGACATGCCTCTTGGCTGTAGTGGCTTTTGCTTTACTTCCTGAATTTCCCAAAATCTCCTGTAAACTTGGTTCTATAGTTTTACAAAGTCCCAACATATTAATACTTATCTCTAGATTTTACTTCTCCCAAAAATATCTTTTAAGTTATATACATGCAACTATTTCTCTTTAATATCTACTTGTTCCAATTTTTATGTTTTTTAAATATTTATTTCTTCAGGTTACATCTCCATCACAGTGTCTTCTTTTGACCTCTCTCAGTCCCGACCTCCGACCTTCTACCCCCTATCCCTTCCATCCCACTCCTCTAGAGTGCACTGTCCCTACATAACAGTCCCCACCCCAGTTCACCACTGATATGAGGACCAAGAGCCTACTCATACACTGGGGTCCTAAAAAGGCAACACCACTAGAGCAAAATGTCTCATTGACAGGAAAAAAGATTTATGTTCCTGTTCCCTTTGGTCCATTGGTTATAGTATACTTATCATGTACTATATGGCTAAAATCCAATTATAAGTGAATAGATGCCATGTGCATCCTTCTGAGTCTGGGTTAGCTCACTCAGGATGAGCTTCTCTAGTTCCATCCATTTGGCTGATAATTGTATGATTTTGTTGTTTCTGATAGCTGAATACTATTCCATTGTGGAGATGTACCACAGTTTTTAATCCATTCCTCAGTAGAGGGACATCTGGGTTGTTTCCACTTTCTAGCTATTAAAAATAAGGCTGCTATGAACATAGATGAGGAAACTTCCTTGTGATTTGGTGAGGAGTCATTTGGATGTATACCCAGAAGTGAGTGGTATGGCTGGGTCCCAAGGCAGAGCTATTCCAAGATTTCTAAGATATTGCTAGACTGACCTCCAAAGTGGTTGCACAAGCCTGCACTCCCATCAGCAACGGAGGAGAGTTCCTCTTTCTCCACACCCTCACCAGCATGTGCTGCCATTTGAGTTTTGATCTTAGCCATTCTGACAGGTGTGAGATGGGATCTCAGAGTCATTTTGAGTTGCATTTCTCTGATGATTAAGGATGCTGAGCATTTCTTCAAGTGTCTCTCAGCCATTAGGGATTCTTCCTTTATGAATTCTCTGTTTAGCTCTGTTCCCCATTTTTGATTGGATTATTTGGTTTCTTGGCATTTAATTTATTCAGTTCTTTGTAAATTTTGGATATTAGCCCTCTGTCAGATATGGGGTTGGTGAAGATTTTTCCCAATCTGTAGGTTGCCATTTTGTTCTAATGCCAGTGTCTTTTGCCTTACAGAACCTTTTCAGTTTCATGAGGTTCTACTTTTTGATTGTTGGTTTTAGATCCTGAGCTGTTGGTTTTCTGTTCAGGAAGTTGTCCCCTGTGCCGATGAGTTCTAGGGTTTTCCTCACGTTTTCTTCTAGTAGATTTAGTGTGTCTGCTCTTATGTTAAGGTCTTTGATCCACTTGCATTTAAGTTTTGTACAAGGTGATAAGTATGGGTCTAATTTCATTCATTTGCATGTGGAGATACAGTTGGACCAGCAACATTTGTTGAAGATGCTATCCTTTTCCCATTGTATGGTTTTGGCTTCTTTGTCAAAAATTAAGTGACCATAGGTGTGTGGGTTCATCTGGGTCTTCAATTTGATTCTATTGATCCCCTGGTCTCTTTCTATACCAATACCATGCTGTTTTTATTACTATTGCTCAGCAGTACAGCTTGAAATCTGGGATGGTGATACGTCCAGATGGTTTTTTTTTTTTTTTTGGAAGGGGGGTACAGGATTGATTTAGCTATTCTGTGTTTTTTTGTTATTCCATATGAAGTTGAGAATTGATTTTTCTAGGTCTATAAAGAATTAGGGTGGTATTTTGATAGGACTTGTGTTGAATCTGTATATTGCTTTTGGCAGAATGGCCACTTTTTATTATGTTGATCCTATCTATCCATGAGTATGGGAGATCTTTCAAACTTCTGATGGCCTCTTCAATTTCTTTCTTCAAGGACTTGAAGTACTTGTCATACAGGTCTTTCACTTGCTCTGTTAGAGTTACTCCCAGGTATTTTCTATTGTTTGTGGCTATTGTGAAGGCTATTGTTTCCCTAATTTCTTTCTCAGCCCATTTATTTGTTGTATAAAGAAGGGCTTCTGATTTTTTTAAAATTAATTTTGTATCCAGTCACCTTGCTGAAGGTGTTTATTAGCTGTAGGAGTTTTCTGGTGGAATTTTTGGGGTCACTTATGTGTACTATCGTATCATCTGCAAAAAGGGATAATTTGACTTCTTTGTTTCTGATTTGTATCCCTTGATCTCCTTTAGTTGTTTTATTGAGCTAGCAAGAACTTCAAGTACTATGTTGAAGAGATGTGGTGAAAGTTGACATCCTTGTCTTGTCCCTGAATTTAGAGGAAATGCTTCAAGTTTCTTTCCATTTAATTTGATGTTGGCTACTGGTTTGTTGTATATCACCTTTATTATTTCTAGGTATATCCTTGTCTGTTCTCCCAAGTTTTACATGAAAACCCAAGTTTTACATTTTATTAGTAGAATTAAGCACCTATTTTTCTTTTATCCTTTATCTTAATTTTTTTATTCATTATAATGTGTCCTTCTCTTCAGACCTTCATCTGACTGGAAGCACATTTCAATATGTGTTTTTTGTTATGTCAGATTTTCAAATTCTGAGCCCCTCACCTCTTGTCTCAACAAAGACACCTCTGGTTGTGGAACAATGGGTAGTGGTGGTGAGAGGTTGAAGACAGGACAGATACACAGCAATGTAAGGGATCTGGTGGGAGTTTTGTAAACTCTGCAACTCATTGACTCAGAGTAATTATTATATAGGGCACAGTTGGAGGGCTAAATTAGTCTAGACAGGAGGTTTCTGTTTCAAGAAGGCTCTGACTGTAAATATCTGAAAGGAGAAAACTGAAATTCTAAGCCTTGGACTCTTTGACATGGTTCTGCCAATGTCAACAACATACGTTCACCAAAGACATTCACCTACAACATACGTTCACTCAAGGCTCTCTCAGCTCGCTACAGTGCTTCACTTTTATTATATTTAGTTCAGAAAGTATCTCTGATAGGAACATTATAAAAGTTTAAAAGGCTTAGAAAATTTCTATAGTATTTGTAGAAAATCATGAATAAAATCTGACTAAAGTCTTAAATGGAATTCTCTTACTTCCCATATTACTGTTAGTTAACATTGACTTTCTCATATAATTTAATATACCTAGGATCAAGAAATAATATTTTTCCCAGATTAGAGTAAACCAAATTAGAAGATAGAAAAATAATAATAATGACCATAACATGAGAAGTCAGATAAGTTTTAGCATAAGGAAAAAGTAGAAATCAACTTTATTTTGAAAATCAGAGTGATAAAATAAAAGTATGAATAAACTAAAAATACTAAAATTTGAAAGCACCAATAAGTAATACCAGGAATTGAGTTTTTATCTTACAAAATTATATCTAACAGTTGAGTTATGTTCTCTTCAATTTATGGTCAAATGACCCTCAGTATTCTAGTAGTTGCCTTTATTAGCTGAAAAAGTTGTGTGGCAAAAGAACAACAATTTTCCCATCCTATAGTTCATTACAGTAGGAAAACCTAGTGAATGCAAAGTTGTTCACTAGACAAAAAATGGTGTTCCTCATATAGAACTGATTCCTGGAGAAAAAGGGTTACATATAAAGATTTACAAAGGTAAGTATCCAAAAGATACAGAATCATTTTCAGAAATAGTTCTGAAAGAGATAAGAAATTGTATGATATTTACTTGTGGCTCAAATTTTGAACTAAAATAAAAATCACTATCATTATGATTGATAGTCTCACCATTTGATCACCTGAAAAACTATCAGAATTTTTTTTTGGTTATTTATTAATGGTTGTAATTAATAATTGTAAGTTTTACCTAATTGCTATTTAATTTGACAAAGGGTTGAATTGTGTTTTTTATATCATCTTATTTTATTTTAAAATAACCAAAAATCTGGACTGACAGATGGCTCAGTGGGTAAAGGTGTTTGCCACACACATCTGGCCACATGAGCTCTAACTTTACTACAAACCCAATGATGAAAGGAGATAACCAAGTTCCAAAGTTGGCCTCTGACCTCAACATGTGTCTGCCATTCATTCCCCCTAAACATACATGATATATACAAAATAGCAATACATAAAATCAAAACCAATATCAGTTATTATTGTCTTCTGCTTGAAGTAACAATACTAACACATCACAACTAAATAACAGGCATGACATGCCAAATGTAGGGTAGCCCAGTAGAATTAGGCAGAATAGTTTTGAGTCTTAGTACAGGCTGGGCTGTATAATGAGATTTTGTCTCAAACCAAAATAGGTGAAAATAATAAATTAATTAATAATAAATAAGTTGATATACCAGAGGTTCGCAAACCAGGTCTGATAGTATTTTCTTTCTTTTATTTAAAATATTACTTCTTAATTTTTGATATTTTCAAGTAAGATTACTAACTGTAATTACATATTTTCCATTGCTTCCCCTTCTTCCTCCAATTTCTCTTCAGTCTCATATCCATGCTTATCTTTTTCAAACCCATGCCTTCTTACATAACTATTATTCTTAATAAATACAACTTTCTGTGTCCATTTAGGGTTTCATTTCTTAGATCTGACCACTAGAGAGTAGATTATATGCCTTGTCTCAGGAGAACACTAATTATTTCAGTAAATTTTGATTGACTGTAACTCCTTCCATAATGGTAGAACCCTATGAAACTTCCCCTATACACACTGGCTTGTTAACTGAGTTCTCATTATTTGCTCAGCCATATTCTTGAGGGTTTAAGGGTGCTTCTTCCCTATAATTTATAGAAGAAACAATCTCACTGATATAGGATAAACTTAAAGAGGTAATGTTGATGCTACAATGAATTTACTAAAAAACTTGCTTAGGATATATTAATTATACAAAATAAAATTTAACTAATGGTGCATTGCCTCCAACACAACAAGATGATGAGTAATAAATTGGCTTAGTTAGGGTTTCTACTGTGACAAAACACCATGACCAAGCACAAATTGGGAAAAAAATACTTTATTTGGCTTATACTTCAACACTGTAGTCCATCGCTGAAGGAAACTCAGACAGGGGAGGAACTTGGAGACAGGAGCTGATGCAGTGGCCATGGAGGAGTGCTTCATACTGGCTCACTCCTCCTCAGGTGTTCAGTCTATTTTCCTATAGAACCCTAGCCCAGAGATGGTAACATTCACAATAGGCTGGGTCCATTGCCCATTGATCATTAATTAAGAAAATACCTTACAGCCAGATATTGTAAAGTTATATCAGTTCAGACTCCTTCCTTTCAAGTAACTGTAGATTGTATCAAGTTGACAAATAATTAGCCAGGAATAATGAATGACCCTTTGTTAGTTTGATTTACAAACATATTACTGTTAAGCTATACATGTCTTGTTTGCTTGTTTGGTTTTGTTCATATCCAAGATTACACAATAACATCAACATTACAATACAGAACATTTTACAAACTTTATAAGTCCCACAGTCTTTACAAATTCAAACACTTTAAAATTTAGTGACTT
This sequence comes from Lophiomys imhausi, assembly GCA_907164525.1. Taxonomy (NCBI): domain Eukaryota; kingdom Metazoa; phylum Chordata; class Mammalia; order Rodentia; family Muridae; genus Lophiomys; species Lophiomys imhausi. The sequence continues at coordinate 7,801,213 of CAJQZJ010018033.1, forward strand.
AGAAAAATCTAAAGACTCTCTTAAATTATCAAATTTTGATAATTTTTTTAGTATTTCAACTGTGGGATCTCATAAATCAAGAGCGGGAATTGGAGGTGTGTAACCGAACTTTGAAATTATTATTTAACACGTATTTATTTATTACTAAATTCACTTATAACAAACACCAACAATTTCTTAACTATTAATCCTATAAATTCCTACAACCCCTTTAACCTATCCACTAAACCTATTGATAACTATTTTTCTAACCTTTTAGAATGATACAGTCTCTGGGGTAGGTCCTCAGTCATCAGGAACACAGTCTTTGTTGTAGATTCTTTAACGCACTTAGCAGTCCTTTTTCTGGATCTCTCAGATGCAGGTTCATCAGGGTAAGTTGGTTATTGCAGTCTCACCTTAAATAAGGCTTCATGCTTTCTTCTCTGTGGGAGACCCCAGCCGTCTGCAGGCCAACTTACTTCTTTTGAATCAGGAACTCAGCTGCTCTGCCTCAGTCCTTAAAGCCAGGCACAGTTTCCTCTAGGCCACTGTTCGGACAGATCGAACCCCTCTAGGCAAAAGCTGAGCCACAGGGTTTAGTCCTTGGCATTTTGGTGTCTTGCTCAGGCTTTCTTTGCTCACCAGCTTCTTTCTGCTTCAGGGAAATCTGGCCATCAAATGATGGCCAGCACTTTTTTCAGCAGGACTCTTGGAGCTCTCTAGCATCAGGGGCCTCTTCTTTTTCTGGGCTCCATGCCCTGTCCTTAAATAGGAGGAACTCTGTTTCAGCTTAATTTGGGCTCTGCCCACTTAGCAGCTGAAAACAATGTCAGGCCAGATACTTTGTTTCTTCAAGTCCATTAAGTCTTTCCTGTTTTCCTGACTTCAACTTTGTTTTTCAGTCTATTGAGTATTTCCTGTTTTTCCTGACTTCAACCTTGTTTTTCAGTCTATTAAGTCTCCTGTTTGTTTCCTGTTTTTAGTCCACATGCTGATAATGCTCTTCATGCCCCGAATTAAGAGACAGTATCAGAAACCCCTATATATTTTCTAAATCTAATTTAATTTATCTAACTCCCTACAGAGGTGAGAGGGCTGGGAGAAAGATAGGAAACCAAGGAGAGGAGAGGGCATCTCTGAGACAAGTTGGAGATCAGCAAGAGGGTATGCCCGTGAGGAACATAGAGTAATCCTAGCCAAGACTCCAAGCATACAAAGACTGAAGAGTCCTACTTCTAACTACAGAGGACTTCTAGGAGAGGGAGGGAATCACCAACCCACCCACAAAAAAACTTCAACCCAAAAGTTATTCTGTATACAAAAAGTGCAGGGATAAAGATATAACAGAAATTAAGGGACTATCTAACCAATGATGGGCCCAACCTGAAATCTACTCCAAGGGAGAGATAAAACCCCTATCACTATTAATGATACTCTGCCATGCTTACAGACAGGAGCATAGCATAACTGTCCTTTGAGAACCTCCATGCAGCAGAAGATCCAAACAGATGCTGACACTCACTCCCAACCATTAGGCTGAGCGCAGGGTGTCTGGTAGTAGAATGAGGGTAAGCATATAAAGACCTGGAATAGACAAGAACTCCACAAGAAGAACAGAGAAAACTAATTTACAACCATGGGGACTCATAGAAAAATGCTCTTTGATTGGTGCTTCACCAATAGGGCATGGGATTGTCTCTGACACAGATTCAGATGTGTAGGAGTTAGATAAATTAGATTTAGAAAATATATAGGAGTTTCTGATACTGTCTCTTAATTCGGGGCCTGAAGAGCATTATCAGCATGAAGTCAGCAAAAACAGAAAAGACTCAATAGACTGAAAAACAAGTATGAAGTCAGCAAAAACAGGAAAGACTCAATAGCCGGAAAAACAAGTTTGAAGTCACGAAAACAGGAAAGACTCAATAGAATTGAAAAAACAAAGTATCTGGCCTGACATTGTTTTCAGCTGCTAAGTGGGCGGAGCCCAAATTAAGCTGAAACAGAGTTCCTCCTATTTGAGGACAGTGCGTGGAGCCCAGAAGGGAAGAGGCCCCTGATGCTAGAGAGCTCCAAGAGTCCTGCTGAAAAAAGGGCTGGCCATTGATGGCCAGCTCTCTCCCTGAAGCAGAAAGAAGCCGGTGAGCAAAGAAAGCCTGAGCAAGACACCAAAAGGCCAAGGACTGGACCCTGTGGCTCAGCTTTTGCCTAGAGGGGTTTGATCTGTCCAAACAGTGGCCTAAAGGAAATGGTGCCTGGCTTTAAGGACTGAGGCAGAGCAGCTGAGTTCCTGATTCAAAAGAAGTAAGTTGGCCTGCACACGGCTGGGGTCTCCCACAGAGAAGAAAGCATGAAGCCTTATTTAAGGTGAGACTACAATAACCAACTACCCTGACGAACCTACATCTGAGAGATCCAGAAGAACGACTGCTAAGTGTGTTAAAGAATCTACAACAAAGACTGTGTTCCTGACGACTGAGGACCTGTCCCAGAGACTGTATCATTCTAAAAGGTTATGAAAGTAGTTGTTATAATTATCAATAGGTTTAGTGGATAGGTTAAAGGTGTTGTTGGAATTTATAGGATTGATAGTTAAGAAATTGTTGGTGTTTGTTATAAGTGAATTTAGTAATAAATAAATAAGTGTTAAATAATAATTTAAAAGTTCAGTTTCACAGATGTCTGCTTTTGACCACTTCCCCCTAACTGGACTGTGGTATATGGCCTCAATGGAAGAGGATGTGCTCAGTGCAAATGAGACCCTATGTGTTGCGGTAGGATGGTATGGGGCAGAGGCCCCTTTTCTGAGCAGGGTGGCATAGGGGGAAAGTAGTGGGAGGGTGAGACTCAGAGGAGGAGAGGGAGAGGCCCATGATCAGGATGTAAAATGAATAAATAAATAAACAATTAAAAATATGTTAAATATGTCCTTATTTCAAGAGGAAAAAAGCAGGGCACACTCATAATATGAACAAAATAAAGTTAAACTTAAACTGTATAAACAAGTCAAAGTCCATTGTCAGGGATTCACTCACATTCTTCTGGACTCCTCCAAAGGATTTGGATCACCTCTCTGGATATGTACTCTGCTGCACAGACAGCTTGCCTTCTAAGCTGTTACAGGCTCCACTTCCCACTGCTGCTGTTCTTGGTACTAGCATCTCCAAAACGCTGGGGTCTTCTGCTACAACTGGGCTGTACTTTCACCAATAACCTATTCTAGGCTCTCTTCATGGTGCCAAACCTGATCTACTCTTCTTGATCCCTTCAAACCGAGGTCTTCAACTTTCACTGAGGCTGCACCTTCCTCATTGGCTTCTCCTGGGCTCTCACAGTTCTAAGCCCCAGATGTTCTCAATGACCCCTTCATGACTTCAATAGTAGTACCACCTGGGTGAATCTTACACTGTCTAGTACAACCCTGGCTACCCGTGGAACACAGCATCTGTGTGCTGACCCTTCCGAAATACTTCCCAGAATAGTTCAGCACAATGGTGCTGCTTTCTTTTCTGTCAGTAATAATTTCTCAGCTCCAGCCAGCCTGAATCAATTCTCCCAATTTAAAAACAACAACAACAAACATTTCACTTCAATGGTTCTGGCTAATCACAGCCAATTCTTCAGCTCCAGCTGAAGTTACCATATACTACAATTTTGTCACAAAAAAAAAAGGCCTGGACAAGTCTTTGCTTCCCTCTGAAATGTCACAAGCTCAGCCTCAATCATCTGCACTTGTCTTAGCATTCTTATCTTCCAAGCTCCTACTGAACATACCACTAAACTCTCAATACTCAATGGATTTTCTAGCCCAAAGTGCTAAAATCTTTCCACAGTCTTCCCCAAAACAACATGTTGTGGTCCCCATTTCCGGTACCAACTTGTCTTAGTTAGAGTTTCTATTTCTGTCACAAAACACCATGTCCAAAGCACAAGCTGAGGAGGAAAGTGTTTATTTTACTCATATTTCCATATTGTAGCTCATCATTGAAGGAAATCAGAACAGAACTCAAACAGGGCTAGAACCTGGAGTCAGGATCTAAGGCAGAGGTCATGGGGGATGCTACTTACTAGCTTGTTTCACATGACTTGTTCATTTCTTATGGAACCTAGAATCACAAGCCTAGGGATGGCACCCACAATTGGCTGGGCCTTCCCATTTGGTCACTGATTTAGAAAGTACCTGAAGGCCATACAGATGACCATGATCTGTGCTGCCACCTGAAATCGTGGTGATGTCCTTGACTTGGGCTGCCACTGAAGACCATTCTGAGGTCACTGGCATGAGCTGATGCTTGAGATCATGTTGAAGTGCATGATTCATGCTCCTTCTGATTGTAAAGGGCAAGGAAGATACATTTGCTACAGTATTGATGACTGCAGACTCACAGTTGAGAAAGAAAACTATATAAGACCTATATGACAACTTATATTCTACCAAGCTCCACCTCATAAAAAAGGTAACACCCCAGACAAGAAAGACATTGAATAAAACTCTTAAAAATTGTGATAACGACACTGAAGTATAGCTCTCAACAGTTGATGCCACTTAAGGGCTTGGCCATTAGTCCAGTGGGTATATGGGGAACACAAATTGACAACCTCTTCTTCTTCTTCTTCTTCTTCTTCTTCTTCTTCTTCTTCTTCTTC
>CAJQZJ010018033.1:7822031-7839405 GCA_907164525.1 Lophiomys imhausi
ATAGATAGGTAGATAGATAGTAGATAGATAGATAGATAGATAGATAGATAGATAGATAGATAGATAGATGATATATAATTTCAACCTTAAGCTACTGCAAATCCTTCTATTTCCTTTTTTTTATATGCTCAGTTTGGTTTCCCAATGTGCTAAAATAATTTTGCCTTGTTTCCATTTTGCCTCCAACCTTTATATTTGTATGTATCATGAAGCTCAGAATAATTTATTTTAAGAGACTCATATTTATTCACTTATTTCTAATTGAAGGTATGTCTTTATTAAACATTCTTTTTCTAAAAAATGTTATTTTATACAAAACACATTCTGTATGACAAATGAATTTGACTTCACAATACAACACAGAGAAAAGATCTGCCTATAACTGTAGAATTTTTTTGTAATAGAAAAAAATGAGACAGGATGGCATTAGCATTTTCATTTTTCATTATTATTGTTACATGTATAACTTTATATTAATATATTCATAAAATTCTATATATACAACATGCAATGGTGTCTGTGTGTTTATGTGTGAGATAGAGAGTAAATGCACAACATGTTTTATGATGCCTGTATGTTGTAGGTGTGTAGTGTTTATATATGCATTCCTGTTGTAATTTGTGTGTGTGGGAGGGAATGTTTTCATATACATATTGGAAAGGAATAAATATCCCGATTTATCTTTTTCAATATTTTTTAATTTTTTAATCTTTATTCAATATACCTTAGGCTGCCGGCTGCCAGTATATATGCATATATTCCTAACTTCAGGACAAAATTTGATCAATTGTTTTAGATGCCTCCTGTATTCTCCTATTAGTCATGAATATTTTATCTAGCTTTTATTAGAATATGATCCTTACTATTTTAAAAAGCTCCCTTGAGCCTTTATGTGCACAGTTGTGGAGATATCTTGAAACATTTGGATAATTCTCACTCTGGTCTTCTTAGTCTTTTTGTACCCTTTCTAGGGGAAGCTCCCTGGATTTATTCTCCGGTGTTCTTGGTTCTATGCTTGGATCAAACAATTTTTAAGTGACAAGTACTGCGTATCTTCCTTTGGGAGTATGTAATTTCACTGCTCATGGTGCCATAGAAGTGAATGGAAGAGGCTTTACGATTTATTCCTTACGCTTCTCTAATATATGCTCTCAGCACGTGGGAGGCAGTCAGGTGGATCCAAGGTCTAGACCAGCCTGGTCGGCTTAGTAAGTTGCAGGTGAGCCAAGGCTCTGCAAAGAAACTATGACTGAAATTATATAAGTAGAAAGAAATAAAATTCTTGACAACATATTTTAATGTTTCTCTGATTATGTCATCTCTTCATTTTTTATTAGTTTGTAATTTCATAAATGTATATACTACAGTTATCATTCTTGTACATAGACAAATTATTTGGTCTACTATAAGTGATTCTTCTTTGTATAACAAGAGTGGAACAAAAATTATCTGTTAAATTTTTGAATATATTGGATATAAAACTTTCAATTTTCTAACATGAAATTATTTGGACTGATTAATTTACTCTTCCTTTTTTTTTTTTTTTTTTGGTTTTTCGAGACAGGGTTTCTCTGTGTATCCTTGGCTGTCCTGGACTCACTTTGTAGACCAGGCTGGCCTCGAACTCACAGTGATCCGCCTGCCTCTGCCTCCCAAGTGCTGGGATTAAAGGCGTGCGCCACCACCACCCGGCTACTCTTCCTTTTTACAAATATGAAAGCTGTAAGTTCGACACATGTTTACTGCATATTTTAATCTCATGCATTTTTATATCTGTATTCTTTACTTATGTATTCTTTCCAAAGCTTATATTCTCTGAAAAAAAATCGATTTTATTTTTCTAATCCTTTAAAAGATTTTGGTTTTGTATAAGTAAACAAGATACTGTTCTATTTTGCCTTTTGTAAAAATAGAAGAGTGCTAGTATACTTATGCAATATGCTTTGTGCACATTGTATTTACTTCTGAGTCATCACCCCAGAAGACAGAACGATAGTAGGTTTTTAAGTAAATCATCATACATTTATACAATATTAATTTGCTCTTAAAATACAGGCAAAATGTGTTTTTTTAAATCAAGGTGGCTCTCTATAATTGTGTTTATTTTATCTAATTTTATATATTATTTGCTACTTTATATCATGCTAAGAAAATATATGACAACCAACCTAAGGAAGGAAATATTATTTTTGTCTCACAGTTTTAAAGGATTTGAATCTTTCATAACAGATTGACATGACAGTATATCTCAGTTCATATTAGCAAAAACATGATAGACAATCATCCCACGCTGATTTCCAGAAAGCAAAAAGCAGAATGAGAACTAGGGGCTGTGTACTCCTCACAGGTCTATGGTTACTGACTTCACCTCATTCCCCTTCACTCCAATTCCTATTTCATATCTCTGCCTAGATTTCCTCCCAGCTAAATGTGTTATTTTCTATAAAGCACACTATATTCAATAGTTTCTGCCAGTATGTGCCTAGGTCTAGGTCTACCTACTTGAACATGGGTAGACCCTCATGGGCCTCATTATTTTTTATCAGTACAACAAAATAAAATATAATTAGATAAAATTAAAATTATCACAATAAAATAAAATTAAAATTATCACATCAAAGTTGGATAAGACAAACCAATGGAAGAAAAATTGTACAGGAAAAGTGACAATTATCAGAAACCATCTCATTCGCACACCCAGGAATCCCATAAAAACACTGAACTGGAAGCTACCATGTATACATTCCTAAAGAAGTTGCCTGTTTTTTTTTTTTTCTGCTGCCATCTGTTGCTCACAGCTTATAACCTAGTTGTAGCACTTCATTACCACTTCTCTACACCACAATGGGAGAGACTTAATGCCTTAATATTTTATCTGTTATTATAACCACTGTGAATTTGTATATAGAATGGCTCTATTGTTTTTGGAAAACTCTTTTATTGTAATCATCCAGAGCTTCTGGGTCTTATGACATTTATTTCACTCCTCCACTAGGATTCTTGAGGCTTAGAGTAGTAAGATGTAGATGTTTCATTTATTTTTGGATGGTTGCTCCACAGTCTATTATTCTCTGTGTTTGGATATGTTGCATGTATCTGTGTTAATTGCAATCTATTGAAGAAAGACACTTCTATGATAGAAGTTGAGAGATGCACTAATCTATAAGTATCATGATAAGCTACTAGAAATCAATTTAAAACTACATCCGGAGTAATAAAAACATTTAAAAATAACCAAATAAAACAAAACAAAAACAAACAAAAAAATCTACATCTACTTTTCCTAATAGTAGTAATTGTTGTGATAGTAGTGTGGTGGTTTTAATAGTAATAGCCCCTATAGGTTCATATATTTGAATGGTTGTTCATTAGGTAATGATCCTACTGATCTTACTTGACAAAGAGTAGGAGATGTGGATTTGTTGGGGTAACTGTGACTTTGGAAGAAGTGTGTTACTGAGAATAGGTTTGAGGTTTCAAAAGCTCAATCAATTTCCAGTGTCTCTCTTCCTACTGCTGGCTGATCTGGATTTAGAACTATGACTACCTCTTCATCATTATGTTTGCCTGCACATCGCAATACTTCCTACCATTATTATAATGAAAAAGCCTCTGAACCTGTAAGGCATTTGCAGTTAAGTGTTTTCCTTTATAAGAATTGTCATGATCATGGTGTCTCTTCACAATAATAAAACATTGACTAAGACAAGTGGATTACCTTTTAGGTCCTATCACCTATATAATTACAAGTTCTTTTTTAAATATTTATTTATTAATTCAGGTTACATCTTCATCACAGTGCCCTCTTTCCACCACTCCCAACCCTGTCCTCCCACCCTCTACCACTTATCCCTTCCACCCACTCCTCTGGAGTTGAGTGTCCCTACAAAACAATCCCCTACCCTAGTTTAGCAGTCATATGAGGGCAAGAACCTCCTCATACACTGGGGGCCTACAAGGAAGCACCACTAGGGAAAAGTGTCTCATTGATAGGAAACAAAGTCTATGTTCCTGTTCCCTTTGGTGTATTGTCTGTAGTATAGCTATTCTGTACTATATGGCTAAAATCTGATTATAAGTCAATAGATGCCATGTGCATCCTTCTGAGTCTGAGTTAGTTCATTAAGGATGAGCTTCTCTAGTTCCATCTATTTGGCTGCAAATTGCATGATTTCGTTGTTTCTGATGCCTGAGTAGTAGTCCTTGTGTAGATGTACCACAGTGTTGTTTGTTTGTTTGTTTTTAATCCATTGCTCAGACATCCTATGATGGACATCTGGGTTGTTTCCACTTTCTAGCTATTACAAATAAGGCTGCTATGAACATAGATGAGAATATGTCCTTGTGATTTGTTGAGGAATCATTTGGATATATGCCCAGAAGTGGTACGGATGGGTCTTGAGATAGAGCTATTCCAAGTTTTCTAAGATATTGCCAGACTGATTTTCATAGTGCTTGTACACTCCCACCAGCAATGGAGGAAAGTTCCCCTTTCCCCACAACCTTGCCAGCATGTGCTTCATATGAGCATTTAATCTTAGCCTTCCTGACAGGTGTAAGATGGAATCTCAGAGGAATCTTGAGTTGCATTTCTCTGATGATTAAGGATGCTGAGCATTTCTTCAAGTGTCTCTCTCAGCCCTTAGGGATTCCTCCTTTGTGAATTCTCTGGTTAGGTCTGTTCCCCATTTTTTGATTGGATAATTTGGTTTCTTGGAATTTAATTTCTTGAGCTCTTTGTAAATTCTGGATATTATCCCTCTGTCAGAAGTGGGGTTGGTGAAATTTTTCCCAATCTGTAGGTTGCCATTTTGTTTAATGACAGTGTCTTTTGCCTTACAGAAGCTTTTCAGTTTCATGAGGTTCCACTTATTGATTGTTGGTTTTAGATCCTGAGCTGTTGGTGTTCTGTTCATGAAGTTGTCACCTATGCAGATGAGTTCTAGGGTTTTCCCCTGTCTCTCTTCTAATAAATTTTACGTGTCTGGGCTTATGTTAAGGTCTTTGATCCACTTAGACTTAAGTTTTGTGCAAGGTGATAAGTATGGGTCTAATTTCATTCTTGTACATATGGACATCCAGTTGGACCAGCACCATTTGTTGAAGAAGCTGTCCTTTTCCATTGTATGGTTTTGAGTTCTTTGTCAAAAATAAGAGGCCATAGGTGTGTGGATTCATTTCTAGGTCTTCAATTCGATTCCACTGATCCACTGGTCTGTTTCTATACCAGTATCATGCTGTTTTTATTAGTATTGCTCTACAGTGCAGCTTGAAATCTGGGATGGTTATACCTCCAGATTTTTGTTTGTTTTTTTGTTTTTTATTGTACAGGATTGATTTAGCTATTCTGGGTTTTGTTTTTTTTCCCCCTATGAAGTTGAGAATTGCTTTTTCTAGGTCTATAAAGGATTGTGGTAGTATTTTGATAGGAACTGCATTGAATCTCAATATTTCTTTTGGTAGAATGGCCACTTTTATTATGTTGATCCTAGCTATCCATGAGCATAGGAGATCTTTCCATCTTCTGATGGTTTCAGCACAGAATTCTACCAGACCTTCAAAGAAGAGCTAACACCAATACTCTTCAAACTCTCCCCCAAAATAGAATCAGAAGGAACATTGACAAACTCATTCTATGATGCCACAGTCACCCTGATTCCTAAACCACACAAAGACCCAACAAAGAAAGAGAACTTCAGACTAATTTCCCTCATGAACATAGACGCAAAAATATTTAATAAACACTGGCAAACTTAATCCAAGAAAACATCAAAAGTATCATATACCATGATCAAGTAGGCTTCATCCCAGGAATGCAAGGATGGTTCAGCATATGAAAATCCATACAAATAATTCACCATATAAACAAGCTGATAGAAAAAAAGAAACCCATATGATCATCTCACTAGATGCTGAAAAACCTTTGACAAAATCCAACACCCCTTCATGTTATAAGTCCTGGAGAAAATGGGCATACAAGGACCATACCTAGAAATAATAAAGGTGATATAAAGCAAGCCAGTAGCCAATATCAAATTAAATGGAAAGAAACTTGACACATTTTCTCTAAACTCAGGGAACAAACAAGGATGTCTACTTTCATCATATCTCTTTAACATAGTACTTGCAGTTCTTGCTAGATCAATAAGAAAGTTAAAGGAGATCAAGGGATACAAATTAGAAATGAAGAAGCCAAATTATCCCTGTTTGCAGATGATATGGTAGTATACATGAGTGACCCCAAAAATTCCACCAGAGAACTCTTACAGCTGATAAACACCTTCAGCAAGGTGGTTGGATACATAATTAATTTAAAAAATCAGAAGCCCTTCTTTATACAAAAAACTAAATGGGCTTAGAAAGAAATTAGGGAAACAACACCCTTCACAATAGCCACAAAGAATATAAAATACATTGGAGTATCTCTAACCAAGCAAGTGAAAGACCTGCATGACAAGAACTTCAAGTCCTTGAGAAAAGAAATTGAAGAGGTCATTAGAAGATGTAAAGACAACCACAAGTTCCTGACCTAGTAGTAATACTTGTCATGGTTTTCCTCTCATGGAGGTGGCCTTATAGCCAAGCAGAAAGTTGTTGGTTACTCTTATAACAGCTTTATTTCCAGTTTACTAGTGAACATATCTTCCTGGGTTGATCTTGTTATAGCTTACAAAAAAGACAGTTGGGTAAGTCCGATGATTACTTCTCTTCTCTGGTAGGTTGCATACTATCTTTGATCATTATAAAAGTTTGCCAGTAGGGATGAATCAATAATATTAGTACCCTCTTCATTGCTCCAACACCTATGTCTTGTTATCAGCAATACAATCTCATGATGAAGTTTTAAAAAGTCACCCAAAGCATAGATAATATCCTATTACTAGTTATTGGGTTTAGGAGACCTTACTAACTAGTGATATATTTTTATTAAACACATACACAACTGTTTAATATTTTTAAGCATTTCTTATATTTACAATGGAGTTTTTTCTCACATAAAATATTCTGGTTCCCCTCCTTCTATTACTTTCAGCTCCTCTCCACTTCTCCTCTCCTCCCATAGAGATTTACTTCTTTTCTGTCTCTCATAAAAAGCAGGTTTCTAAGGCATATTAATAAAATATACCAAAAAGAAATAATAAGGGAGAATGAAAGCTTTCATATTGGAGTTGGACACAAGACAAACCAACTGAAAGAAAAGAGCCCAAGAGAAGGCTCTCACAAGAATCAGACCCACACATTCACACACTCAAGAATCTTATAAAAACATTAAATTGAAAACCATAATGTAAGCAGGCGACCTGGTGAAGACCATTACAGGCCTTGTGCATGCTGCTTTAATCTTTGTAAATTTCATGTGAGCTCTGATCACGTTGATTTAGAGGACCTTGTTTTCTTGGTGTCTTCCATCCCTCTGGCTATTACACTCTTTCTTTCTCATCTTCTATGGGGTTCCCTTAGTCTTGAGGGGAGATATTTGATAGAAACATTCTTTTCATGTCTGAGTATTCCACAGTCTCTCACTCTCTGCATAACATCTGGAGGGGAGGGTTTGCATTTATTCACATATATTGCAAGAGTAAGCATCTGTGGTGATGGCTCAGCATGCACCAATCTATCAATATTGTGGAATATATTTTGGAATAATTTTATTTGTTCTTCTTTGAGTAGAACAGTAGCATTTTCTTTTACCCTAGGTCACCATGCTATCATCTCCCTGAGTCTTTATCTGCTAAGCAGTGTTAGCTAATGATTCTATTTCATGAAGTGTACTTTAAGTCAATGAGATATTAGTCGGTTACTTGCACAAGCTTTGTATCACCAATTTCCCAGTATACATTGCAAGTAGGACACCAATGTAGTTCAAATGGTTTTCTGGGTTGATATTTGCCTATCTCTTTTAGTAGCATGCAGAGCACCTACTTGAATCAAAGATGTTAGCACATAGGAGTGAAGGCTCTACGTAGGCACCAACTAGACTTCTCCATGTTCAATGTGTTGTGTAGGTGTTGCCATCAGCAATTGGATCTGGCTGTTAATTTGTGGAGAGCAACCTATACTTTTCCAACAGCCTGCATTGTATAGGGATTCTCAAACGACCCTTTTGGAAAACAACTCAATTATATGCAACATAATCCTAGTAATGGCAGCTTTATTTGGTGACAAAGATGGCCACATTGGACTCTATCTCCCCCACTATTTGGTGATTTCATTTAGGTTTCCTTTATATATATATATATATATATATATATATATTAGAATGTTTCTACTGAATTAGATTTCCATACTACCCTCAAAAGGCCCTTAATTTTAACAGTCTCTCTTTGTATTCCTTTCCTTATCCCCTTCTCCACTCCCTCTCATTTCTGTTTCCTATATCCCTTCACATTTGGTCCCCTAATTCCACCATTCTTCTATCCATAAGTATCTATTGTGTTTTTGTTTTCTAACAATATCTATCTGTGCTCATTACTCTCTACTTTATACCTATCTTCCATAACTCTATGGATTGTAGCTTGGTTATCATTGAGTTAATGGTTAATATCCAAATTCAAGCAAATTCATACAATATTTGCATTTTTGTGTCTGAGATACCACACTGAAGTTCCATCCACTTATGTGCAAATATCATGATATCATATTTTGCACAGAGTTAATCTCATTTGTTTAACACTTTTCAAAAGTATCATTTCAAAACATCCAATTTTATATTAAAACTTAATTTTTAAATATTTAATATGTGTTTTCCAGGCTATTTTTGCTCTTTTCTTTTTTAATGGGTTTGTTTGTGTGTGTGTGTGTGTGTGTGTGTGTGTGTATGTGTGTGTGTGTTTGTGTGTGTGTATGTGTGTTATGAATATGTTTTTTTCTAGTTTCTATTGTCCTAGATCTTTTGTCAGCAGACATAATTTCTTCACCTTATGCATACCATACTACCAGATCATCAATAATTGATATAATGTATATCTTTCAGCTGTTCTAGTTTTATGAGGGTCATAGTAACAACAAATTGACATAGATAAGAAAATACATACTAGAAGCAGTGCTGATTGTAGAATAATATGCTGGAAATAGACTAATAATATTTATTTTGTTTATGCTTTGTTTGAAGTTACAGTATGTGGGACTTTCAAACATTTATCTTGTACATTTCATTGGTGGATTGTGAGTGGTTAGAGATTTAAACCATATCATTACTCTTTGTAGCCACCTACACAGTAACTGCAGGCTGTGTAAGGTTTCTACAATAGCAGTGATACATTTTTGTATTAGGATAAGATACTCAGGAATTATATCTTAGTACCAAGTCTAGGGGGAGAAAAACTGCTTTGAAAAGTGGTTGTTTGTATTAAAATATATTTAAGACTGATAAATAAGAGCGTATGTGAAAGACAACTGTAATTTTTAAAAAATATGATAGAGGTGGGGATAAGAGGGAGGTAGACATTTTTGTTTTTATCTATTTCCTTAATATATACTCTCCCATTAATATCTACTACTTATTAGAAATTCATAATTTTACTTATGAACCCATTAATCATATATTTGACCTGCAATGGACATTAAGCTTATATTTTCCAGTTACGGTGCTATGCTTTGCAACTAACTTTCTATTTTCAAACTAATTCTGATCCATCAAAATAAGGGCCTCATGTATGTTCAGCAAGTGATATTCTATAAATCAACCTCCTATGCCCTCCTCTATGTGTCTTAATTCCTTGGATTATATATACAAGTTTTACTCAGTAATGAACACATGGGCCAGGTCTTAAAAATGCTCTGGAGAATAGAACTGCACTAATTTCAAGTTCTGTTCTTTCAATCTGGAACACAGCGTTTTTGCATTATATATTTTGGAGTGCAAAATCAGTATTCAGTGTCACATCTTCTAATAATGCAGCACTGCAAACAGAACTCAAGCTTTCAAGTTGTTGTTATGTAAAACAGTGAAGTCTAGTAATGAAGTAATCATCAGTGCCAACTGTAGTGCTTGTTTTGCTGAAGTAGAGGATACATTTGACATAACAAAATTAATAAAATGATAACTGCTTAGGACAAATATATTTATGTGAATTTATATACAAGTTCATTTTTAAGTCCTTTATAGAATCTTTAATATTTCCAAAAGATATTTTTAGAATTACCATATTGATTTATTTGAACATCATACATCATGTTCTTGCACTGTTATTGGCTTAAACATTTCCCCAATAAATCAATAGTTTTCTTTCTAATCCTTGAGTTGACAAGAAGCTTTACCTGTATTCTCTGAAGACATGTTTTCTAAAAGTACCTCTCATGTTAGAAACACAAGTACATAGATAGATACATCTATCTATATCTATATCTAATCTATCTCTATCTCTAACTACATCTAATCTATATCTAACCTATATATACCTGTATCCATGCCCATATCTATATCCATACACACACATCCTAGATATACACTCAATACTAATTATGTTTACTTTAAAACACATAACTTTGTTATTTTACAAAAAGTAGGGAGACTGACAAGTAAACATCTATTCTGTATTGAACATGTGTCTCTGTGTAGATAATGACACTATCAATTAAATTGCAATTGAAAATAATTATTGGTACAAGCAGAAAATTACTACTATCAAGATAATATTATCATAGTGTTGTTAAAAATATTCTTCAGCTTTAATTGTGGAAAATAAATAGTTGCCAAAGAGGTGTATTAAACCAACATTTAATTCAAAAAACAATTCTATGAATAAAATGTTAGTAAATTTTTTAATAAATAGCTGAGAGATTCATTGCATGCTGAACTATTTTCTGAAATTAAAATGAAGAGAATACATACTTCCACATCAAGTAAATTTATAACTGTGAAAATTCATTTCTGGTGATGTCAACTTTTAACATTTACTTTTATGCATTCACATTCATCTGAGCCTAATTAAAATAAATTGTCATGAACTGTGTATTTGTCTTGTATCTTACAGATGTTGTGTCAAGTTTTTAAATAATGAATGTAGCCCATATCTATTTAATTCCTATCCTGTACTTCTAATTGCAGTCCTACTAAGCATTGTATCATGACGTCTGTGACGTTAGAATTATTTTCTGGTTTGGAATTTAGAATGAACAAACTCGTGCATAGTTAACCAATATGAAGAGTGTGGTTTATAATTACTGAACTTTGCTTACATGTGTACTGATAGTTCATCAAGTTGTATGATGCAATTACCAAAGAATTGATGGAACTTTAAAAAAGCAGCCTTAGTAATTACCAATTAAAAGTGCTTGTTTTGTCTTTCTTATTTCTTTTTCTTTTCTTTTTTTTGTGACATCAATTTTAATAGTCACACTTTCAGGGTGTTAATAACACATCAAAACAGTTCTCTTGATATATAAACACCTACAATTCAGAATCAATTGTCAAAATGAAACAATTATGAGCAATAGTTTAAAAATAAATCTATTTCTGCTTTTCATCATGAAGTGGACTTATAAAACCATTTGGAGCACCAAACAATGACATTTTTGGTACAAATGTCTATTAGAGCATATCCATTTGGTATATATTTTTCTTTTCTTTTTTAAAAAAATATTTATTGCTTCAAGTTAGAGCTCCATCACAGTCCCCTCCCACCACCCCTCCATGTCCCACACTCCCACCCTCTCTCCCTTCTCCAAGAACTGGTATATTTTTTTGAATAATTGGCCACAATAGTCATTCAAACATATCATTTGGTTAGATACTAGTATAGTTTATCACAGATGTTTTGTAAGTGTACAGGAAATCAAGATGCTAAGAAACAAGCAACATATGCTTATCCAAATGTATGGAGATAGATAGGTGGTCTTAAAAAATCTCAAGAGATCTGTAGAATTTGGCATTCAAAAAAGGTTTCTTAACTTAAGACTTTTTGATATTGAGACATGTCAGTTCATGACAACATTCCCTATAATACTTCAAGTAGAGGATAAGCATATAATAATTTCCATTTGGAGATAGTTGCATCACTGGCAAGCCTGTCACTGGGCAAGAAAGATCCCTTGCTTCAACTGTAGACAGTATGCAGTCTAAAAAGGACAAAACTTGGAAGCATGTAAGTCGACAACCTAGCTCTGCCAAGATAGGATAGGCAAGTCCTTCATAATTCCAGCTTTACAATTAACCTCTGTCAGAGATACTGGGCCAAGAAGCTGAAGATAGATGCTCTAACATATGGAGAGAAATTAGGGACTGTCCAGGCAGCCAGTTGTCTGTTATTTCTTAGTTTTGGAAGCTGCTGGCCCTGCACTTTCTGTATAATCAGATATATTTATCCTTCTCAGGTCTCTGATGTGGTTGAAGACAAGATAATTGTAATCTCACAGCTAAATTTTAAGTTGTTTAGAAATTAAAAGGATGTTCTAGGTCTAAGAAGTATTCTTGAATTGGTGATGCAAGTTAGGACGGAAACTGTGTTAGGTATAGACCTTTAAACTCATGGAGATAGATGGATAACAGAATATTAATATCAGTTTCCAAATATGTATGGACTGGACATTTTTTTTGGTCTTTCTCTTTAGAAACAGTCATGGACTCTTACCTGCCTTCTGCTTTCTCATTTGAGTCATTCCATTCATTACACAAAAAGCAGAAAGATACTCAAAAATATAAATCATATCACTAAATAATTTTAAGCTGTTCCATTTCAGCTTACAGATCTTTAAAGCACACCCTTTTATCTTAGTCTAAATGCTTCAATTCTTCTTGCTATTTGCATATTCCATAAACTTTCAACTTCCCAAGAATACGTTTTGTACTTCCCTTTACTACTGTTTAACCCTCTTTCCAACAGTTTTTCAAATATTACCATCTCTCAAAAATAATATATAAATCTTTCGGAAAATAACCTGGAACCTATTGAGTATTTTAACTGTACATTCTGTACTTTTCCTTTGTTAATGGTGCTGGCTGTACATTGTCAGTCGATAGTTTTTTTTTTTAATATATTCTCTTTGGATTAGAAAAAAATGCACCAACAGATAATACATTTTATTTTATAACCAGCACTTAGAAAAATGTAAAATGAAGTGAGAAAACTAAATGTTTTTAGTATAAATCATCTTTTCCAATGAGACAAATTAGAAAAAGTCACCTTGTTTTCTTAATGTCTATGTTGAATCTGAAATCAATCTACTTTTTTCTTAATTCCTGTTTCCTCTTATTGAATTCATTAGTAAGTTTTTTAAGAATGAGTATATTTGGGGTTATTTAAAGTTTATTTAAGAATAAAATTTATATTATTAATATAATTCCCTCCAAAGCTTTTTGGAATGGAACATAAGAGGGTCACTCCAAAAGGGTGAATAAATTTGTGCAAACAAAAGACCTCCTGGGACAAAGAGGAAACCGGCAATTTTTTTCTTTAAACATATTGCTATGAGTATATCTCTTATTAACAAAACAGCTCTTGTGGTGGTACATCAGCACTCATAGTGTAAAGAAGAATTAGGGACCTGGAGTCCCTGAACAATCAAGACCAGCTCCAAGGCCAAGGAGAATTGAGAGCAGGCTGACTATGGCATATGTGCTTGTGCTGGGAGATACCACTACAAGACCACCCTGCCAAAGAGTTCACATTGGCAATGTGATTGATTGATCAAGGGAAGCTCCACTGAACAACCACCATCTGTTCAGAGGAGTCTGGCTCAAAGCAAACCACAAGGTGAGGAAGTGTCTCTTATGGAATGAATACTGATGTTTATGAGGTGAACTGAGTATCAAATACATTAACACAATAGCAAGGAATATTCTGCCAAACCATGGAAGACTAATAGTATTGACAACAGACTACCAGTAGGCAAGATCTAGCCTGCCACAAGGTTACCCAGGACAAAATAACTGAGTAGAAGTGTTTATGGTGTTAGTTAGAAGATCTGTATATGGAAGATCCTTATATTTTGACCTAACAAAAATGTAAATATGATTATGTGCATCAGACACTGTCAATATTTAAATATTTCTCATTGACTCTTTACTATTTGTATCCCTATAGGGCTGAATATTTATGACATTGTCTCCTCTTATACAACAGTTGTCTCTGAGTAATAGGGTGATTCTATGTTTAAATACACAGCAAGGTCAAAATGCAGAATAAAAGAAACTCATGAAAAAATAAATAGCAGCCAGTGAAAGGGAAATTGGGGATAACTATATATTCTAACTTCTATATCTGTCAAGATAAGTAAATAGTCGATGTGTTCTCTACTGAGTCCCAGAATTCCCAAAACTTAACTTCCATTTTTACTTAACTTACTACCACACATACTGTTTTCCTTCATTTCCTTGCTTTTCTTTCCTAGTGTTGCTATGACCAATTTAAAGAAACAGAAAATCACTAATTCTATTTTCACACAACTAGGTTTCTATAGGTGTGGAAACAAAGTGCAAGTATGAAAATGCTTCTTCCTTGACTGCAATTCTTGAAATTACTAGAATTCTTGGTCTTACTATTGTAGGCATCCCATGAACCTCTGCTTTGATTATCTATTGGTTTTCAACAATAAGTGTTTCACTACATGTCTGCACCTGAACTTTCTCCTCTTTCCAGGTATAATGACACAAAGTATAGAGTTTGGAACTCACAGTAAAGTAGTCTTGATCTCATCACAATTGCATTTACAAAGACTTTATTTACAAATAGAGTTATATTCTGGGTAGACATAAATTTGGTGGAGACACTTTTGAACTCACTACTCTGAGTTTGTAGCTACAACCATTTGCTTATAAGCATGATCTCTGAAAGACATGGCTTTAATTAAATCAATGTATTAAAGAGACAGTCTCTGCCTAATGAGTTATAAATTTTTAACAGACACCATCCACATCAGATGAAAACTCCTATTTTCCCCATTGCTCTCAGTTCACTATATGAGAGTAGTCATTTCTTACCAAGGCCTTACAAAAGAAGTACAGTCTCTACTGTGTGAGGAGAGGGGTTAAATTCCAAAATGGCCAGAAAAAAAATGACTATTACAAACCTACCAGAACTAGAAGATCCAGACTTAAAATGCACAATGATGGTTTTGGGTAGATACAAGCTGATTATAAAACTGATAATAGTAGAGTTTTCATCATATTAAATAGAGAGAAACTTAAAGCATTTCCACTAAAAGCAGGGTCAAGGCAAGGAGGCCAACTCCCTCCATATCTCTTCAATATAGTACTTGAAGTTCTAGCCAGAGCAATAAGATAAGAATATCTAAAAAGATCTAAAGAAGATCAAGGGGATACAAATTGGAAAGGAAGAAGTCAAAGTATCCTTATTCACAGACGATATGATAGTATACCAAAGTGACCCCCACATTTCTACCAAAGAACTAAAACTGATAAACATCTTCATATAGGTGGCTGGATACAAAGTTAATTCCGAAAAAAATCAGTAGCCTTTTTTTACACAAAAGATAAATGGGCAGAGAAAGAAATTATGGAAATAACACCCTTCACAATCACCACAAATAATATAAAATCTCTGGGGCTAACTCTAATCATCAAAGTGAAAGATCTGTATGAGAAGAACTTCAAGTCCTTGAAGAAAGAAATTCAAGAAGATATCAGAAAGATTTCCATGCTCATGAATAGGTAGGAACAACATAATAAAATTGGTCATTCTACTAAAAGCAATAAACAGATTCAATGCAATTCCTATCAAAATACCAATGCAATTCTTTATAGAGCTTGAAATAACAATTCTAAATTTCATATGGAAAAACAAAACAAAACCAAAAAACCCAGAATAGTTAAACCAATCCTGTACAATGAAAAACCAAAACCCAAAAACCAAAAACAAAAACAAAAAAACATTTGGAGGTATCACAATCCCTGACTTCAAGCTATACTACAGAGCAATAGTAATAAAAACAGCATGGTACTGAAATAGAAAGAGTCATGGATCAATGGAACTGAATAAAAGACCATGAAATAAGGCCACACACTTATCATCACTTATTTTTTTTTATAAAGAAGCCAATTTTGTACAATGGAAAAAGGACAGTATCTTCAATAAGTGGTGCTGATCTAACTGGATGTCAACATTTATAAGGATGCCAATAGACTTATATTTATCACTTTGCACAAAACGTAAGTCCAAGTGGATCAAAGACTTCAACATAAATCCAGGCACATTAAATCTAATAGAAGAGAAATTGGGGAAAACCCTTGAACTCAATGGCACAAGTGACAACTTCATGAACAGAACATCAATAGCTCAGGCTCTAAGACCAACCATCAATAAATGGCACCTTATATAATTAAAAAGCTTCTGTAAGGCAAAAAAAACACTGTCATTAGAACAAAACAACAGCCTACAGATTGGGAAAATATTTTCACAAACCCTACATCTGAGAGAGGGCTAATATCCAAAATTTACAAAGAACTCAAGACCAATATTAAAGACCAACAAACCACATAATCCAACCAAAAACTGGGGTTTGGAGCTAAACTGAGAATTCACAAAAGAGGAATCTCTAAAGGCCAAGAGACACTTGAAGGAATGTTCATCATCTTATCAGGGAAATGCAACTCAAAATGACTCTGAGATTCCATATCACACTTGTCAGAATGTCTGAGATCAAAAACTCAAGTGAAAGGACATGCTGGCAAGGATGAGGAGAAAGGGGAACACCCCTTGACTGCTGGTGGGAATGCAAACATATATAACCACTTTGGAAATCAGTCTGGTGATATCTCAGAAAACTGGGAATATATTTCTACCTCAAGACCCAATTATACCACTCGTGGGCATATATCCAAAGAATCTTCACCAAACTGCAAGGACATCGGCAAACCAACATTCATAGCAGCTTTATTTGTAATAGCTAGAAACTGGAAACAACGCAGATGCCCTTCAACCTAAGAGTGGATAAAAAATTGGTACATTTACACAATGGAAAAAAAAACACAGTGATAACATTGAACTTACTCTGGTTTCGATAATCAATTAGATTCAATTTATTAATGTATCAAAATACTTTATTGGAATCTACTGTATTCTGGAATCTACTGTATACTGTATATATAAGTTTCCAAGGCTGTGCATTGGATGCTTTTCTCTACATCTTTTTCTTTGTGCCTCCTCCCTCCCTATCATCTGTTGACATTCCTTTGGTCACTTCTCTTGACTCCTTTCTGTTCACCTTAAAAATTGTGATGGGGATGCTGACAGCTGTTCATAATTGATGGCTTTTTGCATTGGTTGGGTTGTGAAAGGACTCAATTTTCTCTAAGTGTCTATCCACTGGGAGTTTGACCATGCTCCAGTGAGTACATGGGCAACATAAATTGGACTTGGTGGGTTTTTTCTTCTTCTTCTTCTTCTTCTTCTTCTTCTTCTTCTTCTTCTTCTTC
>CAJQZJ010018033.1:7848140-7862814 GCA_907164525.1 Lophiomys imhausi
AGCCCTTAACTGAAGAAGATCATTACTTCCACTCCCAGCATTTCCCAGTTGCTTTGTCTAAGGTGATGTCCTGGGAGCTTTTCTTTATCATGCCCATTGCTGTCCTCTCTGGTCAGGAATTTTTAGGTAGACATGTTGATGAGACTTCATGAATGTTGCTTCTCTCACATTTTTAGGAGACACAATCTCATTTCACCATAGTCTTAGCAAGTTATTTCACATTTCAGATTCTCATTTGCCTATTCTCTAACAAAGAGAACCTATTTCTAGGAGTGGTTAAAAAATCAAATAATGTACTCTGGTAAATGTTCCTGGCATTCAGTAAGTGCCTATTAATCATTTTTTTCATATTCATCCTTCAGTTAACATTCATTTGAGAATCACAGCATATCATATGGTCTTCAGAACTGAAAGTTGTGGAAAAAAAAAAAAGCAACCACTCCACATATGATTATAATGGAGAGTCTACATTTAAGAAACCCAAGTTTGGAGTATTTCAAGGTATAGAATGTTAGAGTGAAAATTATCTATAATTTAAAAAGGTGGTCTGTAAATCCTCCATGGAGCAGGATGACAGCCACCGCACTGACAAATACAGTCAAGTTAGGAAATCACTCACAGCTCAGAAGACTGTAGGAAACACAAACAGGAGCAGAGTAATCCAGTCCAAGAAATGCTCAGATAATATTTTCTATAATCCCATGGACTGGTCTAGAATAAACCAAGCTCTTAATAGCCTAGTCTCTTCATGCTATGTATTTTGTTATGTACCTATTAGATATGCACGTATATTTTCTATTACTTAGATTGAGTTTATCTCAAAAAAGATTTTAAAAATCTATTTAGAAACATCAGATACATTTGGGTGACCCAAACAATTACAGAGAAACTGCACCCAGAAGAGCAGACTGCCAGAAGAGAGCCCGATCATTTCCAAGGGCACCACATTGTTCGCATCCATGATGGGTTTTCATTGTTGACATAGAAGTTGTCTAGCTGCTTACCACAGGGTGAGGTTTTGAATGCTATTTAGATTGGCTTCTAAAATACCAGGGTTCAATAAGCTTGGTGATTCTCAGCAGAGCAAAACAAAACAACAAAACACAGGGGCTTATTCATTTGGTCAGAGGAGACTGTTTCCATGACAAATTGAAAACAAATGACATCCCTGGAACTTCAGTCCTCTCAGAAATTTCATTTATAATCAATTCCTTATTTTCATATTTAAGAAGATAATTACAGTTTTCCAAATGGTATTCTTATCTTTCCCACTTTGTATCAATGAGAAACACTTTTCTAATGAGGTTAGTGAGAGTGGTGGTTTTGGTTCATTTTTGTTTTATTTTATAGAAGACAGACCTAACCCCATAAGAAAATTCCTGCCAGAAAGAGTATACCACAACTACTCCTTCCCCTCCACCTATTTCTCCTACTCTTTTCACCATTGGAATAAGAAAATTCAAACATTTATCTGCATATAAAACTGGCTTTGCTTGAGAAAAATTGCAACTATTATACAAGGAAATGGTGCAGACAATAGCAGACCCTGAAGGGTTTATAAACTCTCAACTTCAGGACACACCCATTTGTGGAATCAGGTGCTAGTAAACATAAGATGT
Organism: Lophiomys imhausi; assembly: GCA_907164525.1. Lineage (NCBI taxonomy): Eukaryota > Metazoa > Chordata > Mammalia > Rodentia > Muridae > Lophiomys > Lophiomys imhausi. The sequence goes on from CAJQZJ010018033.1 coordinate 7,849,760, forward strand.
TTTTAACAGCACTATTTACCAGAGATAAAAAAGAAAAGTCCTGTGTTTTAATAGTGCCAAATACAATGCACTTGAATGTAGGGTACTTGCTTTTAGGAGCTGGATACTACACAGGGAAGGACTTTGCTTCCTAACAATTGTACTTTTACATATCCTGAGCACAACAGCTCTCTAGAGTCTCCAACATGACCAGTACTCTCAAACAGAACTGTACAAAAGTGTAGTGAAGACAAAGACCATTTGTCTCGAAACCTTTACCAATTGGCCATGACAATTTGCAAATGGCCCTTGAAGGTCAGTGGAAGCACATTACATCAGATTGCACACCTCCAGAATTCAACAGGAAGAAAAGAAAGCACTATTACAAAGTCTTAAATCTTTTCTATGAATTATATTTGCAAATGGAATTTAAGTGGTTAGTTTTGTAATTTCAAAAGAATGCCTGACTTAACAGAAATAAGTGATTATCACGCAACACAAGTAACAGTGAAAAGTGTTATGTACAATAAAGAAAAAGCATCATGAAAGTCATGTCTTGGATATACAGAAATGCCTCCTCTTCCCTTGCCTACCCCAGTTTCACCCTAACTAAAATTGTTCTAAGAATTTCTAAAAATCTTTCAAGTCTACTTCCTCCTTCCATGTATCTCAAACCAAGTCCCATAGATATTTTTCTGCCTCTCTCTTCCTCATTCTAATGATGTTTCAGCTATATGATCTCCCAAAGAGCTCAGCACTAGGGTAAGTGGGTGTTGGTTCCCCTGGTTTCATGTTTTGCTACCTATTGGCCATGCTAATATCTTTCTATGTTACCTTGAAATGAGTTATTGTCCCCTTCATCCAGTCAGTTCAAAGACTAAGGGAAATGTTTCCTCTACAAATCAACAGTTTATAGGCATCTCTTGTGCCTTCAATTGGATTGCTTTTAGTGATTCTCCTCATTCACCAAATTTATCACCATTTGACTACATCTAGACACAAAGAATCAATGTTCAGCTCTTCTCTTTTGAAAAAGGGCCAAAGTCAGAAATATTCAAGAGACCCCTAATACCTACAGCCTATTACTGTTGTTCTTGGTTACTCTCCAGAGGTAGAAGTTTAACCCATATTGACGAAGACACCAAGCACTTCAGAAACCAGTCCAAGAAAGCCGTGAGCTAGTCCTGATTTGAATGTGCCATCCTTCAGGACTAGCTTTTATTGTATTAGAAGGTAGCATGGAATCTTCTAAAGCAGTGATGCAACCAATAATCTTATCCATCAAAAAGGTCTATGAACCACATGATCAGCATAGAGTATATAACCCTAAGGGGACAGTAGTGGTAGACATGTACTGTCAGTAACCATCAACTCTCTAAGTTAACTTAAGATTCACTCAACAAGAGGAAAACCATGCCTGGCATTGGAAACCTAACTAACTATTCTATGCTAATAAATTGTTATTCCAGTGAATCTGAAGCTACTAATTTACCAAACCCACATATTTCCTAACGATGGTCTACAGATATTTGTCCCTACACCCACAGAGAAGTATAATAGACTTCAGCTCTCATAATGGAAACTTTCTTCTGCAACAGACAGTGAACACTAGAGGAAACTGAAGTTTCAACAAGATTTCTCAATGAATATAATGATATTTCTCTGTATCTTCAGCCTCACCAATTGGACTGTGTTGAAGGACCCCTTTCCAGAGAAGGCTCAGTCAACATGGCTAGATTGAAGACTGATGCTGGCTGCTAACCAGGTAAATTGCCAGAAAATCGAGAAGATTCCAATACCGTATGGAGCTGTTCATGAATCTGCAGCCTCCCTTACCACATAGCAGTATCTTTACCACAAGAGAGTTTATTAAACTGACATATATTAGTTAAAGAAGCAGGCTGAGAGAAATGAAATTAAAAGTCATTATGGAAAGAGTGAGAGAAAATCTTAACATTGCCTTTGAGGTCAATACCTGTTCTCTGTGGTTTTTAAAACAGAGAGCCAGTGTCTAACCCCACTTGCCCTAAGTAGTGAGGTATATCAGAATCCCCAAACTCAATTTTATTCATGACTAATTTTCCATAGGTTGCAAATGATGGAGTAATCTTATGACCTATGGTTGAAAACTGCCAACATATTCCTTAAACACACACTATACTCATTATTTTATCAGGCAAATAACTTTCATAATTCTCAAATCTCTAAGGAACCTAGCAGTAGAGAATGAAATAAATTAAAGCTGTCTTCAACAAACTACTTCAGAAAGTCAGAGTAGTGTGCCATGAAGCAGATATCATGTAAATCAGGTTTCAGTTCGAAATCTCATAAATGATTTTTCTTGCTTTCTGCTTTATCTGTTTTTCAGTCACAGCTGATAGCACTATCTTGTGGCTTTCTTTTGTACCTAGTGAGGCTTAAAATTTGTTTTTGAGCAAAGGTGTGAGTATTCAGATTCTGTGGGCAAGGACATCATTTACAGCACAGTTTTCTGGCTTGTGAAGTTAAATAACTGTTATGAATCATTTTTCCATCAACAAACAAGAATCTTCCTTTAGAGAGTACTGGCCTTGCAGAGATATGTCTCTATGCCTACTACAAGATTAGCAATGGAATGAAATAGCTACTTACTACAATAAATCCTTCTCCCTGGTTTTCTTTCTCTCTTGTTCTATACTATAGATTGGCCTGTGTTACTGGATTCCTCAGAAATATAAAATTGTGTAAATGAAATTCTAATCACTTGAGGAAATGCATAAATGCTGTAAGGACATCAATTGGTGCAGGAGGTCCCTCGGAGAAGAGAATCTATGGTTATTCTCAAGAATTATCTAATAAGAACAGATCACAACACAAATTCAAACCAGGCAAGCTGATTTTATGTTTGCCTTAGGCAAATCGAATGCTCACTATTGATTCACTAGTGAATAACAAGATCAAAGAATTTTACAATCAAAAACAATCTTTATTCTTTTTTTGTTTTTTCCCCTGATGTGACTTTTTGATATTCTAAAGTATTACAACATGCTGAAATTTTTTGATAGACTTATAATTCTGGAAACTTTCAATCATTTCTACATTATAGACCTGAAGCATTACTCTTGGCCCTCATACAACTGCTGAAATGGGGCAGGGAACTGTTAATGTAGGGATGTTAATGTAAGGACATTCCACTCCAGAGGAGTGTGATGGAAGTGATAGGGGGTAGAGGGTGGGAGGGCAGGACTGGGAGGGGCGGAAAGAAGACACTGCAATGAAGATGTAACCTGAAGTAATAAATAAATATTAAAAAAATATATCAACTATAAAAAATCACACCATTTCTGTGAGAAAGGTTAATTATATCACTACAAATAAAGAAGTTAGAATTGAATTTCTACAGTGTCTTTTCTTCTTAGTGTCATTTTGAAACTGTGAAATTGAGGTAAAAATCATAATACTAAAAAAATAATTTTAGTGACTTGATATTCCCTTAAAAGTGCCAACATTTGTAAAACAACCATAATAAACTAAGAATATCAATATGCTCATAAGTTAGCTCCTATGAGAACAAGACCTTTGTTGTAGAAACATATCTTTCCCCAAATGTAATATTTCTTTCCCAGTAATATATGATAATAAGTTAACATGAATTGTCATAAATAAAATGTTATAGAACAACATTGTGCTTAAATATTAAGAAAAAATACTTTATGTTTCTCTGTTTCTCATTCAAAAACATTGGTTTGAAAAAATGATGAATATTCACTACCGTGGTAGGAATCTTACTAAGGCCTTGTTCTGATAAAAATACCATGAGAAGCTAGACTTAGACAAGCTTTATTTTAATTAACAAATACCCAAGGCAAAGTCAGATGGGTTTTACACTCTTATTCTATTAGCTGAAACTATGATTAGTACTTTAAAACTACTACTGGTTTTAACAATTTCCTTCTTTACTTTCTTATAAACAAGGAAGTGAAGTAAAAAACATTTCAGATTATGTTTTTCTATCAGATACAAAAGAATGGTTTTGAAATTGTGGTTAGAATTTTAACTGAAATTTGGTTAAATACTAAACAAGCCTTATTATTTGAATTGCCCCAGATTTAGCAGCAAAGACATGAAATCTTTGGAATTTCCATGTACCCTGGTTTTCATAGTGCATGGTATTCAGAATTCTTATACCAAATCCCCAAAATCAGTAGCTTTAAAGAGGGGGACTTATTGACTCATGTTTCTGGAGACAAAAAAAAAAAAAAAGATTCAAGAAAAGTTAGCTTTCCTGGGGGCCTTAGATGAGAATCTGTTCCCAGCCTCAATTGTGGGTGATGTGATAACCCTTAGTGTTCCCTGTTTGGCATCATGCTGTTCCAGTCTTAGCACCAATCTTCACATGCTTTCTCCCTTAGAATCCCTTCTGTCTGTTAAAGGACATTACATTTGCAAGGGCCTGATGTCTACATAAGACTATATTCATACTTATCAAATGTAAACGCTTCAACCTCCTGGGAGTGGGTTCAAGTCATTACATGCTATTGTTCAGTAGAAATCACTTAAGTAGGCACAATGAAGCCTAAAGGTACTGTTTAACTGCAGATATAGAAGCATCTACATATGTGTGTGTATCTGTGAGTTCCATATGTATTTCTCAATGAAGTTTCTTGAATACTTTAGTGCTTTAATTAAAAATCACATTGTGTGAATTGAGTGATCTTGTTCTTCTAAACAAAATCTTAGTCATTCAACTTTACCAATAAAGATTCAGGAGCCTAACAATGAGCTCAGAGAGGTAGACAAAGCATTAAGTCGACCTTCCTCCTTGGTTGATGTACCAGAAGCAATGCCGCCCTCCTATTCCATCTCAAACAACCTCTTTCAAACTCAATGTCTCTCCATTCTATTTCCTGTACATCTCTCTATTTGTCCTCCTCACGTCCTTTAATCTCTCTATGTTTTTTTCTTAATAATCCTATGTCTGTTTCATGACCGATAGCTTACTTTATTTAATACTGTTTACAATATTTCCCAAAGCTCTTGGAGTAAAGGTTATACTAAGGCCACACCACACTTTTAACATGGGGACTGTGAATGCAAAGACAGGTAGGTACTCACGCTTTGGCAGTAAGTGCTCTTACTTACTGATCTCCTGAACCCCCTCTCTGCTGTTTTTTTTTTTTTTTTTGCTGGATTATTTGTTTATTTGCTCATTTGTTATAATTAAAGACAGTTTTTAACAGAATGCAAGAGAAAAACAGTATGTTTTAGGTGAAAATCCTAGCAGCAGCTAGGAGAAAAGATGGAGCAGAAATATTAGCTTAAAGTTAGGAATGAACTAGAAATAGAGAGCTGATCAAGAAAGGAAAAAGCACTCTTAAATGTAGATGTGGGTTAGTGAGCGTGTAATGTGTCCAAAAGCCTTCTCTTCTAATTTTCAAACAATTTAACCTATAATTTCCAAACTTTATTTTTTTTGTGTGTAAAATATGTTAAACTGCTAAGCATTCTATCATTTTTTATTTTAATTTTGTTTGTGTGTACCTTGTACACTTTTCTTGGATTTGGTTCCTGCTTGCCTATGGTATTCTGAGATTTGAATGAATTATTAATCTTGTGGTTTTTAATAATAATTATTTTTATTACACTGGTATTTGCCTATCTTAGAATGTTATATGTTTTCAGATTATAAACTGTGCTATTCTAGTAAATAGCATACATGACATTAGACTCTCTTATGTTAAATGTACTATTTCTGGACTCTTAAGCATTAAAATTTTTAGAGCAAGCATAATGGAAGACAGTTATTATTAAATATGCATTTTCGATCCTCAGCTTACAAGGTGGCTAAAAATATTCTATGTCTAAATCAAAATGGTATTATCAGTGCAAACAATTCTTTCTCTAGATGTCTGGAGTAGGCTTCTTTTCTGATGAGATAACAAACAGGAAAGTAGCCATGGCAGGGACATGCTAAACACAAGAAAGTGTGAGGACTACACTCTCCAGCTCTTCTCCAAATCCAGATTCTGGCCTCCTAAATCCAGCATCTGGTAGATGTAATTAAATTCTCAGAAGGTCAGACAACTCAGAGTGCCATATGGAGGGACGATTACAGCAAAATTCTCAAGTAAGATCTGTGGAAAGAGTATTATGAAATGTTATGGGTCTTTATGGGGAGGTAGTTCAGAAGCAAGAAAATTTGGAAATTTTACACTAAGTACAATGTACTGCATTTTATTTACTTTCAAAAATCCTAGATTCATGTTAAATACCATGTACAAGGTGCATAATGAAAATCCGTACATATTGCAAAGTACTTTTCAAATATGGATCTAGCATGAGAAAAAAATTTTATATGGGATTCCTTTTTTTAAAAAATCACCTGCAGATGTGCTTCACCGTCTTGATGATGGTGGCATTGAATGATGTGATAACAAAATGTCCTCTAATAGACACAGACTCCAGATTTTAATAGGATTTTCATGAGAAAATTGATATTGGTAAAAGAAGACAAGGTTTCTATACATTGAGTGCCTTTAGGAGAATACTATTATTGTATTTATATGAAATGTTTGGCTACTAAGAGTATTAACTCAGAGGGTAAGGTTTCTCATTCCAAACCTTTATATTCCTTATACTTAGGTTTGTTTTATTAAAATTTAATTATTAAAAATAGTGCTTCCCAAAAATATAGTACTACAAATATATTTGTTATTTTCATTAAATTTTTGTTAGTTAAGTGGCTATTTTTCTCATATTCAATATAATATGAAGTCTACTAAATAATGAACACTTATTTTCTATCTTCATTGAAATAGAAGCAAAATAAAGCACCTTGAGTTATTTGCTCCAAATATGAAGAATTACCCCCGAAATGTTTTCTATACCACAAGGTAAAATCCTGTATTCTTGCTTCAACACACAAGAAGTAACGGTTTAATTAAAATGTTTTATTACTTTAGAGCAGAGCAATAAACTCAATGAACATCTTTGTTCTTTCTAATTTCTTGTCTCCAATAAAAATAAATCTTGATTAAATTTGGTAAGTGAAGGCTACTTTTAAAATGTAATTTAACTATGTAAAATCAAGTTTCACTGCAGTTCCCCACAAAAACTGACTGCCAGAGTTAAACATGGCATAAAACATTAAAACCTCATCTCATTATACAGTACACTCCATTTTAGTTTTCCAGTCCATGACAGTAATTGATAGGTCAAAACTATTTTAAGCAGCAGCTACTGAGTGATTAACAATATAGCTAATTAAGTTTTCTCTCTCATGTTGCAAAATGTAAATTACTCCCCAGTCCAATATCAATTCAAGGAAATATTTCCACTCTTACCTTGCTTTATCGAGTTTCATGGTTTATTTTACACTCAGTTCCTACTTTTAATTCCTTGCTTCAGACATTTTTTTTATTCTAAAATAATAAAACAGAATCTCTTAGATGACTTTCTATTTTCATGATGTTCAATGACAACTTTCGCCCAGCCTTCTTTGATGGAGGGTTGGCCTTGGGTTCTAGACATCTGAACAGGTGCTACTTATATTTACAAATTCCATAGATGATGGCAGGAAGTGGACTGAGTTTCTTTGTACCTATGCACCATCATGCTTTCATGTTGTCCATAGCAGTCATAGCCAAATTGATTTTGATTACTCTCCCAATTTAGAGTGTACTCCTTCATCATTCCTTTATAGCAATGAGGATAGTGACCAGACATGGTTATTTCAATAATCACAAAGCAATGGCTGCAATCTGTGGTACAATGAATCATTGCCTCCCCCTCAATACTGTCTATTGCCTATGCCCTAGATTCTATAAATAATACTCAATTTGACAAAAGGTTTTGGCACATGTAATTAAATTAAGTATCTTAATATAAGACAGCGGTAGGAGGCTTTATATTAACCCAAAAGGAGAAACATGATGGGATTATAGGAAAATACATTCCTATGTAGTGCTACAATGATTAAGAAAGTTCACACAAGCTAAGTAGCCAAAGAGTGCAAACATCTAAGAAGCCAAAACTGTATAATAGAAAAAGGGCAGCATCTTCAACAAATGGTGCTGGTCTAACTGGATGTCCTCATGTAAAAGAATGAAATTAGACCCATACTTATCACCTTGTACAAAACTTAAGTCCAAGTGGATCAAAGACCTTAAAAAAACGCTAGACACACTAAATCTACTAGAAGAGAAAGTGGGGAAAACCCTTGAACTCATCTGCACAGGAGACAACTTCCTGAACAGAACAACAACAGCTCAACATCTAAGATTAAAAATCAATAAATGGGACCTCATGAAACTGAAAAGCTCTGTAAGGTAAAAGACACTGTCATTTGAATAAAATGGCAGCCTACGGATTGGGAAAAAAATTTCACCAACCCCACATCTGACAAAGGGCTAATATCCAAAATTTACAAAGAACTCAAGAAATTAAATGACAAGAAATCAAATAATCCAAACAAAAAATGGGGAACAGAGCTAACCAGAGAATTCACAAAGGAGAAATCCCTAATGGCTGAGAGAGACACTTGAAGAAATGCTCACCATCCTTAATCATCAGAGAAATGCAACTCAAGACAACTCTGAGATTCTATATCATACCTGTTAGAATGGCTAAGATCAAAAGCTCATATGCCAGCACATGCTGGAGAGGATATGGAGAAAGGGGAACACTCCTGCATTGCTGGTGGGAGTGGAGACTTTTGCAACCAATATGGTGGTCAGTCTGGAAGTATCTTAGAAAACTTGGAATAACTAGGCTTCAGGACCCAGCCATACCACTTCTGGGTATACATCCAAATGATTCCTCACCAAATCACAAGGAAGTTTCCTTATCTACGTTCATAGCAGCCTTATTTTTAATAGCTAGAAACTGGAAACAACCCAGATGTCCCTCAACTGAAGAATGGATTAAAAACTGTGGTATATCTACACAAGGAATACTACTCAGCTATCACAAACAATGAAAACATGCAATTTGCAGCCAAATGGATGGAACTAGAGAAGCTCATCTTGAGTGAGCTAACCCAGACCCAGAAGTATGCACATGACATCTATTCACTTATAGTCAGATTTTAGCCAAATAGTACAGGATAACTATACTACAACTAATGTACCAAAGGGAACACAAACAGACTTTTTTTTTTCCTGTCAATGAGACACTTTGCCATAGTGGTGCTGCCTTGTTGGCCCTCAGTGTATGAGGAGGCTCTTGGCCCTCATATGACTTCTAAACTGGGACAAGGGACTGTTATGTAGGGACACTCTACTTCAGAGGAGTGGGTTGGAAGGGATAGTGGGTAGAGAGTGGGAGGGCGGGACCAGGAGGGGCAGAAAGACGACACAATGATGGAGATGTAACCTGAAGTAATAAATAAAAATTTAAAAAAAGACACTAGGAACAAAAATAGGTACCATAATAGTTGTCTTGTTAGATCCTATAGGAAGAATAACTCACTTTTATCCCATGAAGTGGTTTTATAATTCTTACTTCTAGATCTGGAAGAGGTAGAATGGTAGTTATCACTAAATTAGTGTGAGTTTTTATTAAAGCATCAAGAAGAAGTGATTGACAAATAGTATAGGGTTAAAATTTAATTGGTGAGGTTTCCTTTTAAGGTTGATTCCTTAGGGGTACATCTTTTATTTTTAATGGTGTATAGCAAAAATTTTAAATTGAAACTATTTTAATTCTTAATTCTCATGATGAAAAGTTGATTCACTTGAAACAACTAACAAAAATAAGCAAGATCAAACAAAACCACAGCAAAAACATATTACAGAAAGCAGCATTGCTGTGAAGAAAACCACACAAAGTTGAAGTGTTCATCAATGCCTCTTTCTTTATTATTGAGATGCATTTAGTGATGTAATACTATTGCACAGACACTGAATATTAAAAGAATATTTCTTCTGTGCTTACAGACATAAATATAAAAAAAAGAGCTGATACTGGTTTAGAAAGTATAAGCAAATATCTTAAAGGCAGACATCCTATTAGAGACACATGTCACATAACTTCATCACTGTCTAAAACAGATCAATTGATGTATGATATTTTCAGTATTTCTTCAGTGAGTTGGTGATGTCCAATATGAATACAGAGGATACACTGATGAGATGTCTCAGCAAATAAAAGTCTCTTCCACACAGTAGTTACTGACCTGAGTTCAACTCCCAGATCCTGCAACAGGAAGAGTCAGTTAAGTCTAAGTTGTCCACTGATCTGTCACCATGCACTGTAACATGTGTGTGTGTCCAATCATAACCATTAAAATACAATAAAAGTTTACATACTACACATTATGATCATATTCTTACTTCTTTTGTTACTCCTCCAAAATTGTCCCCACCTCCTTCTTCCCCCAACTTCAAGTTTTCTTTCTCTCTCTCTTTAAAATATATATGTAATCCATTCTTCAGTTGAGGGACATCTGGGTTGTTCCCAGTTTCTAACTATTACAAATAAGGCTGCTATGAACATAGATGAGGAGACTTCCTTATGATTCCGTGAGGAGTCATTTGGATGTATACCCAGAAGTGGTATGGCTGGGTCCTGAGGCAAAGCTATTCCAAGATTTCTAAGATATCGCCATACTGACCTCCATAGTGGTTGCACAAGCCTGTACTCCCACCAACAATGGAGCAGGGTTCCCCTTTCTCCACACCCTCACCAGCATGTGCTGTCATTTGAGCTTTTGATCTTAGCCATTCTGACAGGTGTGAGATGGAATCTCAGAGTCCTCTTGAGTTGCATTTCTCTGATGATTAATGATGGTGAGCATTTCTTCAAGTGTCTCTCGGCCATTAGGGATTTCTCCCTTGTGAATTCTCTATTTAGCTCCATCCCCCATTTTTTGATTGGATTATTTGGTTTCTTGGCATTTAATTTCTTGAGTTCTTTGTAAATTTTGGATATTAGCACTCAGTCAGATGTGGGGTTTCTGAAAAAATTTTCCTAATCTGTAGGCTGTCATTTTGTTTGAATGACAGTGTGTTTTGCCTTACAGAAGCTTTTCAGTTTCATGAGGTCCCATTTATTGATTGTTGATCTCAGGTCCTGAGCTGTTGGTGTTCTGTTCAGGAAGTTCTCACCTATGCCAATGAGTTCGAGGGTTTTTCCCATTTTTGACCCACATGCTGCAGCACTCGGGACAGCAGGCCCTGCACCTTTCCATACTAGAACTGGCCCTGCAAGTGGGGGTTGCGGGTTCAGAACTAGGGCTTTGAGTTGGCCCACCTCAACAGCTAACACATGGATGAACTGCTAGAATGCAAGAAGTGGTCAGTTGCACAACCCAGGACTGCAGGATCTCCATGACAGAGGACAGTTATAGCACATCTGGGAGGAGTTCAATGAGGTTCCAGTACTGACAAAGTAGCAGAAACCAGAGGCCTCATACCAGACCAAGTCATTTTAATGAAATTCTGAAAGCAAACTGTGTGAACAAAAGGGAATATTGTGGGACACATTGAGACACACTGCAACTTCCACAATGAGATTTTATTTTTTATGCTGGGACAGATTGCAAGGATGAAGGGTGGGTCTGAGGGGAAGTAGGAGATGAGAGGGAACAGGGTGCATGATGTGAAACCCACATAATAAAAATTTTTCAATAAAAAAGAGAAAAATTAATATATATATGTATTGTGTGTGTGTGTGTGTGTGTGTGTGTGTGTGTGTGTGTGTGTGTAAAACAGAACAAACAAAAACCTACAAGTTTGAAGCAAGTGTGGCCTACACAGTGAGTGCCGGGTCAACCAAAGCTACACAGATAGATTCTGAAATTAACAAAAATGACAAAAATACCAAAACAAAACAAACAAGTGTGTAGATGAGCATATACATGTAAGTCTGTACATGCAAACACACACACACACACACACACACACATAGAATGTGGAAAAAAAAAAACAAAAAAGAAGCATGGAGTCCTTTTTAGTGTTGAAGAAATATATTCCTGAGGAAAGTTTAATTAAATTACAGAATATAACTGTTAGAATCATTTTCATCCCACCCTATTTAAAATGGCTCTTTAGTTAGGGGGTATCCAAATTCATAGTTGCATGATTCACAATAAATGACAATGAGCTCTAAACTGCAAACTCTGAAGTGAGCAGTCCTGAGAGATTCATGGCAACCTCTGCAAAATCAGAGCTTCATCATTGACAGATAATTTCCTGGTTTTTGCCCTGTTTTCCACTCATTGCTAACACAAGCAGCACAAAGTTGTCATCAAACTAATGTTATAATTATCTAATTAGTAGCTAGACAGTCTTCATCTGCCATCTGCTATAACCTCTCACCAGATCATACCAGAAACTTTTTCTTTTACTAAACTCTCTTTTACCCATCTTCCCTGAGTTTGTCAAATACCATTTGTTACATGTTGAGGGAAAGTCTAATACTGTTTCTGATACATTGAATTCAATGCTGAGATCTGGTTACCACCCCTTCTGAGGCATTCTCTTGATTGGTTAATAAAAGTCGCTTATGGCCAATTAGCTGGGCAGAAAGAGTATATATAGGAAGGCGGGGGTTCCTCAGACAGATCAGCACAGGAACTCAGCACACACAGAGACTCTCTCTTCTTTCCACCGGGAGACACAGAAAGAGACAGATGTCTGGAGAAGTCTGGAAGGTACTCACAGGCACATGTTGGTTTGGGATTAGAGTAGCTAATTGAGAGTATGCCCAGCTAAGGGCTAAGCATTAAAATATTAAAAGGTCTTGGTGTGTTTAATTATTGGGGAAAAGACTGCGGCGGCTTATAGGCCCCCAGTCCAAGCAGTCCCAGGCTGTTGGATTCCCAGACTCCCCTTGAGCCCAGGCGAATCTCCTGCCAACCCGCCGGTAATTCTACTGGTCTAATATAACAACTTATATTAATTAACAGAGTTTAGGTTATAGGTGGTGTAGGCCACCTTTGGTCCCGGGACACTTTCTCCAGGATAAGTTAGGCAACCAGTTAAGGCACTCAGGCCAGGCCGCCTGCTCCTCTGCCAAGCTGCCAGCTACTCCGCCAGCTACTCTGCCAGCCTAATATTACAGTTTATACTTACTAATAACTACATTAAATAATTAAT
>CAJQZJ010018033.1:7863214-7923307 GCA_907164525.1 Lophiomys imhausi
ATTTTGAAACTATGATGCCAGTTGTTGACAATATGGCAATGTTTACTGCTGCCCTCTACACTGTTTTTCAATCAGACCGAATGTTTATGCTGTTTACTTTTTTTTAATTTTATTGGTTTGTCATAAGGAAGATGCCTGTTACACAATTAAAAAGTATGGAAATGCAGATTGAGGAGCTTAAGAAAATTCTGGCAGGGCAGATGACTGGAACTGAGAAAATGGCAAGTTCTTTTCTAGCTAGGTCTCCACAGTCGCCGCATGTACCAGTAGAAAAGCCTCCACGTGTGCCAGTAGGAAACCAGGAAGGTAATGGTGCTAATGTGGAACCAAGTGCGCCCCCCAGAGGAGCTGTGTGGTACTGCACAATCACCATCAGCTTTTCCAGTTATGTTTCAGATTAGGCCTGATAATAATAACAGTCAACTCCATCAGGAATTAACATGGCGTCCAATGGACATTTTGGATTTAAAAAAATTTAAGGAGTCTATTGTCTCTTATGGAATGCACTCATCATTCATTAAACAAATGCTAAATAATTGGGCTATACAAAATAGAATCATTCCCTAAGATTGGAAGGGACTGATATCAGCTGTGCTAGAAGGTAGCCAGCAATTACAATGGTTGTCATTGTAAGAGACATGAAGCCACAAAATTAGAGCAGCAAAATATGGCAAGGGGAATAAATGTCACAACCCACCTAATGCTTGGTGACAGACCTTATGCTGACATATGGTTACAGACTCAATTTGAAGATGTTGTCATAGAACAATGTTGTGTTGCAGCTCTGAGAGCCTGGGATATGGTGGCTGAGGCTGGGAAAAGGTTTACTTCATTTACCAAGATAATACAAAGTCCTCAGGAACCTTCTCAGACTTTTTAGGGAGATTGACATCCACTGTGGAGAGAGATGTAGATAACCCTGATGCCAGACAGGACTTGATAAATGCCTTGGCATATGAAAATTCAAATGCTGAATGTCAAAGGGCAATTAGGTCATTGAAAGCTCGAGGAGCCCCAGTAGATGAATGGATAAGAGAAACAGCTGATATTGGTTTTCAAGAGCATCAGACTAATGTCATAGCACAAGCAGTTGCTAGGGGTCTTAATGAGTGCTTTAAAAATGGTGAACTTGGTCATTTCCAAAGATATTATAAGGCTGAATCCTCCAGAACTCGAAATGTTAGGTGCCTGCACTCTGCAGAAAATGGTCGTAGAAGGGAACAAATGGCTTCTAATGGCAATAGAAGGTTAAGGTCTCCAGGATTTTGTACTCGTTGTGGAAAAGGTAAACACTGGTCCCGGGATTGTAGAGCTGAAACGATGGCAGAGGTAACCCCTTGCCGGGAAATGAGGGGAGGGGCCTACTGGTTCAGGCCCCACAAAACAATGTGAACCGTCGTCCATCATCCAACCAGAGGGAAACAAACAGGCAGGAAGAACAAAATTAACTATTTCTGATTTTTACGGGCTACTGATGGTACTAGAGTTTTAGATTTGACCACAGATCAATCTAAAACATTACCTGAAACAGATGAATGTTATATATTAACCACTGGTATCTATGGTCCTTTACCATCAGGGACAATAGGATTAATATTTGGAAAAAAAATGGATTAAGTTGTCAAGTATTCTTTATTCATCCAGGTATTATTGATGGAGACTTCAAGGAACAAATTAAAATTATGACATCCATATGGAAAGAGATGACAATTAATGCAGGGGAAAAAATTGCCCAACTGCTGCTGTTTCCTTACACCAAGGGCAAGGTTGTTCCAATAGACAGAACAGGAGCAGTCGAAAATAGTGGAAAATGTGTTTATTGGCAAACAGTGGTGAGTGATACTAGACCAAAATTTAAAATACAAATGAATGGTATTGAAATAGAAGGATTGCTTGACACATGAGCAGATGTTACTGTTCTCTCACATGAGTCTTGGAATCCAAACTGGCCACTTCAAAAGGTTCCTACACATTTTTTAGGAATTGGTAAATTATCACAGGTAAAACAAAGTGTACGATGGCTTAAATGTGTGGGACCAGAAGGGCAAACAGGGAAGTTGAGACCTTATGTGGCTGATGTACCCATAAATTTATGGAGAAGGGATCTCTTACAACAATGGGGTACTCAAATTAATATTCCTGTAATGCCAGAAATAACAAATGATGAAATGATGGATGCTTTTGAGGAAGGTATTGATATGTGTGCTCAACAACAATTGCAAGCTATGTCTAGTGTCCAAACACAGGACATTCCAGACATTGAGATTATAGATACTTTTGAGGAAGGTATTGATTTGAGTACTCAACAACAACTGCAAGCTATGTCTAGTGTCCAAACACAGGACACCCCAGGTATCGAGTTTCCAAATTTATACTAGGGGCCACTGATGAAATTCCATCAGCCCTACCCGTGAAATGACTATCAAATAAACCAGTGTGGCAAGAGCAGTGGCCCATAGCAAAGGAAAAATTGGAGGCTCTTGAGCAATTGGTAAAAGAACAGCTGGAGGCTCGTCATATAGAAGATTCTACCAGCCCATGGAATTCTCCTGTGTTTGTGGTAAAAAAGAAATTGGGTAAATGGAGAATGGTAACAGATTTAAGAGCTGTGAATAGAGTAATTCAACCTATGGGTTCTTTGCAGCCTGGTATGCCTTTACCTTCTCTATTACCAAAGTCATGGCCTTTAATAGTAATTGATTTAAAAGACTGCTTTTTCTGAATTCCATTGCATAAGAATGATAGGGAAAGGTTTGCCTTCTCTGTACCTACTCTTAAGAGCAGTAGGCCAATCAAGAGGTATCATTGGAATGTGCTTCCACAGGATACGTTGAATAGTCCAACTCTGTGTCAATATTTTGTGCAAAAACCATTAGAAATAATCGGTAGACACTTTCCTTGATCTACTATCTATCATTATATGGATGATATTTTGTTGGCTGATTCTGATGTAGTTATTTTAGAGAACTTATTTAAGGAAATGCAAAGAATTCTACCACTAAGGGGGTTAAAAATTGCTCCTGAAAAAATACAAAGAGGAGATTCAATCAACTATTTTGGTTATAAAGTAAGTCAACAGAGAATAAGATCGCAAAAGGTACAAATCCATAGAGACCAATTGAAAACTCTTAATGATTTTCAAAAATTAATGGTAGATGTAAATTGGCTAAGGCCCACCCTTGGTTTAAGTACTCATGAGTTAAGTAATTTGTTTCATACATTACAAGGGGATTCAAATCTAAACACTCCAAGATGTTTAACTGCTGAGGCAGAAAAGGAATTAATGTTGGTAGAACAAAGATTGCAAGATGCATACATAGATCGAATTGATCCCCAACTTGATTGTATTTTGGTCATTTTACCATCAACTCATTCTCCTACAGGGTTTATTATGCAATGGGAAGATAGTATTATGGAATGGATTTTCTTACCACATAAACAAAGTAAAAAATTAAAGACATACATAGAAAAGATATCTGAATTAATTGTAAAAGGTAGAATAAGGCTATGTCAATTATCAGGAATGGACCCGACTGAAATAGTAGTTCCTCTTACCAATGCTGAAATTATGTCATTGAGAGTAACCAATGAAGATTGGCAAAGAGCTTGCAGTAATTATTTGGGAGAGATTAATAACAATTTTCCAAAAAGCAAATGTATATAATTTATAAAAAGAACTACTTGGATTCTTCCTCGTATTGTAAAGGGAACACCAATTCCTGATTCACCAACCTTCTATACTGATGCTAACAAGATGGGAATGGCAGGTTATAAGACAGACAAAATCAGCAAGGCAATCAAAAGTCCATATAACTCAGTTCAAAAAAGCAGAATTGTATGTGATCCTTATGGTGTTGTGAGATTTTCTAGAGTCTCTTAACATAATTACTGACTCTGTATATACAGAAAGAGTTGTGTTGCATATAGAAACTGCTGAATTTATTCCCAATAACACAGTATTAACTTCTTTATGCAATTGCAACAGGTCATCAGAGGTAGAAATAACCCATTACATATAACCCATATTCGATCCCATACAGGTTTGCCATGTCCACTGGCACAAGAAAATGAAGAAATTGACCCATTATTCATAGGAAAGGTGTTGGAAGCCTCAAATTTTCATCAGAAACATCATGTTAACAGTTCAAGTTTAAAGAAAAAATTCTCTATTACCTGGCAACAAGCCAAGGAAATAATTAAAAAATGTACTACGTGTTCTCTGTATAACAAAACTCCATTACCTGCTGGTAGTAACCCTAGAGGTACTAAAAAGAATGAAATCTGGCAAATGGATGTTTTTCACTTTGCAGAATTTCGAAAACAAAGGTAGGTACATCATACCATTGATAAATACTCAGGGTTTCAATGGGCAACTGCTTTAAGTTCTGAAAAAGCTGATTGTGTTATTGCACATTTATTAGAAATAATGGCATTTATGGGTGTACCTGCACAAATTAAGACTGATAATGCTCCTGCATATGTATCTAATAAGATGAAGCAATTCTTTGCATATTATAATATAAAGCATGTTACTGGTATACCACATAATCCTACAGGACAAGCAATTGTAGAAAGAGCTAATCATACCTTAAAAGAGATGCTTTTTAAACAAAAAGGGGAATTAAAGAATCCCAGGGATAGATTACACAATGCATTGCTAACTTTGAATTTCCTAAATGTTGGTGAAAAGGGTACCACTGCAGCTGGGATACATTGGGTTATACAAAAAAATGGAGGAATTAAATCAACCAATATATTATAAGGATACATTAACTTTAGAGTGCAAACCTGCAATGGTTTTAAGATGGGGACATGGTTATGCCTATGTATCTAAGGGAATGAAAAAATGTGGTTACCAACAAAACTTATAAAGATTAGATCTGACCAGGGAGAACCTCCCATTAGCTGAAATATGAATGTCTTCGCATGGTAAGAGTATTTTATTAACTGTATGGTTTTCATGATATTCCAATCTTTTATCCAGAATGGACAGAGTTTATGGTGTTCATGATATTCCAATTTTTTATCCAGGATGGACAGAGTTTATGGTGTTAATGATATTCCAATCTTTTATCCAGGATGGATAGAGTTTATGATATTCATAATATTCCAATCTTTTATCCAGGATGGATACAGTTTATGCCTTAAAATGGACTTACAAAGTTGTTCTATGCCTTTCATTTGCTCAAATTTAGAGCAAAAATTTATTTTCAGAGCCAAGGACTGAATGACAATAACAACAAGAGAAATGGGCCAGAGGATTCAACCTAGCATATTGCTTCAATCACTGTTTTCTTAAAAACTTTGCATGCAAATCATTTTTAAAAGCGCTAGTCCAAAAAAGAATCAATCCTACAGAGACTGGACAACAAAAGCTATAGGTAACTCTCCCAGGAATTGGCCAATATCTCATATTTTGAAGGGTACCCGAAAATATTTACACTCCATTCCCAAAAGATGGGATGGAAGTTTTTTGTATGTTATGTTATGTGTTGTGATTGTTTGTTGTCGTCTGGGATGAATGGATATATGTTATTTGTTTTGAATTGGATTCAGGGATTTTCTTCTTTCCCTCACTCTATTTTTTGTCTCTTTTATTATTAAAAACTTAAGATTATTTTGTTATATTAATAGAAATTGATAGAAAATTAAGATTGTTTTGTTATAATAGATATTGATAGAAAGTTATGATTATTATGCTTTATATACACTTAAAGATAAATTTTAGTTTCAAATTTTCAAGATTTCTTTTGAAAAATAAAAAATTGTTTTTCTTCTATTGTCCAAAAGACAATTTGCCTGAGGAAAGATTCTACATGCCATCTTTTTATGGCATGAATGGAGACTTACAAATGTTTTTCTTCTGTTCAAAGAACAGGAAATATTCCTTCATTGATTTGTGCATCCTACACATCCAATGCATTTTGGTAATTGCAGAACTATATGTTACTTGTGAGAAATTATATATTTTCAGAACAACGGGACCTGAGTCCAAAGAAGCAAGACAAGTAACCCAAGTGATCCAGCCTTATAGACTGCCTCAATAGCTGTTTCCTCCAAAATCTGCATTCAGAACAACTTCAAACAGCTTGCTGAGATGGCCCAGCCTCAAAGACTGTTCCAGACAGGACATCAATAAACTCCTGAACTTTCCTACCAAAGTCCAGCTTCGAACTACAATTTCTTAGAACATTCAAATAGCTGAGCACCTAGAGACTGGACAACAAATGTTACAATTTACTTGCTTAACTATTTTTTTTTCATTTTATTTGGGCCCCTAAACATGTTTTCTGCGTCCCAATTCAGCAGAAAGAAGTTTTAAGAGAACAACGTCCCATTCCCAAAAGTTGGGGTGGATGATTCTTTGGTTATTTGACAGGTTATAGATGTCGTTTAGGGGGAATGGTTACAAATCATTATATGGCCTTGTTAAGCAAAGTGAGAAAGGGAATATAGATATATAGTATAGAATTGATAAGATAAAAGGGTAGATTATTGAATCTACTCCTATAGATCTTTGTATATTGATACAAAATTAAAGCTATATTTTGACTAGGTATTGTACCTATGTAATTTTAAATTTCAATGTGAAGTTCTAGTCCTTTTGACAGTAACTATCACAAACTGTCATATTTCTTTTTGGAAGCTGCTTTCCTATGCTTCCTATTCAAATAATAACTTTATCCCTTCTAATGTCTTTGATGGGGTTGAAGGCATAGTAGTTATACAATTTCAACTGAACTTGAGTTGTTTAGGATAATTTAAAAAATGTATGTTGATAGACATTCAAACTTGTTATTTTATTAGGATAACTAAGTTAGTTAATTTCAGAGGTTTGAAGTTAATCAGATATTAAGTTGTTAGAAATAAGCTACATTTGCTTACTCAATGGATATAGATAGAGGGTCTTCAATAACTTCAAGAGATCTGCAGAATATGGCATTTAAAGATATTTTTTAGATAGTAGAATGTTAAAGTCAGGTGCCAAATACATATGGACTGGACATTGGGAATGTATGCTAAGCCATATAACTCTTATAATTGTGGCCTATTTATTTCTGTTGTTTTGTATTGTATTTATAGTTATAAGAAAAAGAACCATTTTTTTGACTGAAAGGGAGAGCTGTTGGGGGGAAAAAGAAATACCTTAAACTAAAAAAAAAAAAGAAGGGAAGAGAATGGGGGGTTGAGGGGGAGGAGGGTGGAAGGGTGGGACTGGAGGGGGGAGTAGGGAGGGGATTGTGATTGTGATTGAGATGTAACTTGAAGAAATAAAAAATAAATTATTAAAAAAAAATCTTTGACATGAGACTGTCAGCTCCTGACAGTTCCCATTTGACTTGGAAGGAGACAATGAGCATCAAGAAATCTCCCATCAGGAGATAATTCCTACTGCCCCTGCTCTCTCAAAAGACTATATACAGTCCAAAGATAGACCAGAGCTCAATGCAGGTAAATTGATGGCCTGATTCTGCCAAGACAGAATGGGAAAATCTTATTTCCTGCTCTACACCTAAGTCTGTGAGACATGCTGGGCCAGAAGGCTGAAGATGATGCTCCAATGTTTTAGAAACTGGGGACTGTCTAGGCAGCCAGTGTCTGTCATTTCATAGTTTTGGAAGTTTCTTGCTCTGCACTTCATATCTATTCAGATATATTTATCCTTCTCAGGTTTCTGATGTGATTGAAGACCTCATAGTTATAACATCACAGTAAAATTTAAATTATCTAGGAATTAAAAGGATGTTTTAAGGTTAAGATGGTTTAGTTAATAATGTAAGTTAGGATAGAAGTTAAATTAGGTATAGATAATTAAACTCATCAAGAGAGATATGTAATAGAATATGTCCTAATTAACTAGTCAAATACATATGGACTGGATGTTGAGAATGTATGTCACACATTTTAGTTTTCATAATTGTATTTATTGTTATTGTTACTGTATTGTGCTTATTGTTGTATTTATTGTTATTAAGAAAAGGAGCCTTTTGCTAGACTTAAAGGGGGAGATGTTGAGGGAAGGTCTAATATTGTTTCTGATACATTGAATTCAATGCTGAGATCTGGTTACCACCCCTTCTGAGGCATTCTCTTGATTGGTTAATAAAAGTCGCTTATGGCCAAGTAGCTGGGCAGAAAGAGTATAGGAAGGCAGGACTTCCTCAGAGCAGCACAGAAACTCGGCACACACAGAGACTCTGTCTCCTTTCCACAAGGAGACACAGGAAGAGACAGACATCTGGAGAAGTCTGGAAGGTACTCACAGGCACATGTTGGTTTGGGATTAATTTAGAGTAGCTAATTGAGAGTGTGCCCAGCTAAGGGCTAAGTGTTAAAATATTAAAAGGTCTTGGTGTGTTTAATTATTGGGGAAAAGACTGCGGCGGCTTATAGGCCCCCAGTCCAAGCAGTCCCAGGCTGTTGGATTCCCAGACTCCCCTTGAGCCCAGGCGAATCTCCCACCAACCCGGCGATAATTCTACTGGTCTAATATAACAACTTATATTAATTAACAGAGTTTAGGTTATAGGTGGTGTAGGCCACCTTTGGTCCTGGGGCACTTTCTCCAGGTTAAGTTAGGCAACCTGTTAAGGCACTCATCCCAGGCCGCCTGCTCCTCTGCCAAGGGGCCGGCTACTCCGCCGGCTACTCTGCCAGCCTAATATTACAGTTTATACTTACTAATAACTACATTAAATAATTAATTTGCAGTTTTCAGTTACATATGCTTTCATTACTACATACAGACTGTTAGCTCTTCTTCTCACTGGTATTTTGTACATCTGTGTCCATACTTGCACAAATGTGGTGGGCAATATGATTTTTAATATTCTCATGTATCTTAGCCAGTTATAAACAAACACCAAAAATTAGTTTTCTATTATGTTAAATTTCAACAAATGAATGAATCACAAGTTTTGGAAAATGTGAAGGAATGGATAGAAAATAAAGATAACTTTATGCTATAAACATTTTATTTACTGATTTCTACTTTGTTCATAATTTAAACGTTGTGTGTTGCATGCAAAAGAGGGGGCACTACTCAGAGGAAGACATTGAAGAAAAAGAGAAGAAGGGGTTATGAAGGACAGAGATGAATCACATCATCAGGACAGATATGTTTAAGAACATCATTGTGAAAACAATTATTTTGTATAATAACCAAAAGCTTGAACAATGAATGAAAATTGACAACCTACATTTTATTTGAATCACTTCTTAATAAATATTATGCAAAAATTTAAATACTTCAATATGGGATAAAATGAGCATATAGTATTGGATTTTTGCAACTGACATCTGAAATTTATTATATACAAGAGAAGATGAAGATATTGTTAATTTTAATTTTTCTAAGATCTATCGATAGAATTTCAAGATGTGAAGATATGGAATATGGACTTCAGGATCTACTATGGAGACCAAAATGTTTCTATTGGGTAGCTAAAGAGAATGAGATTACTCCAATTTTAAATAATCTTCTATGATCTCAGGTATTATTATACAAAGGTTTGAGCATGAAGTTACCATGATTGACTTCAGTCATTCTGGCATAGTGAGATGAGAAATAGAAATCAGTTTGTCTTGTAGGAAAAAGTAGTTTCATTATTTGCTTGACAGGTTTTATGTGTGTGTGTGTGTGTGTGTGTGTGTGTGTGTGTGTGTGTGTGTATGCAAGATTTTTCATGAATATGAGAATACATATATTTGAGTTGATGGACTTGAAGATGATTATAAATACCCATGGATGCCAGACGTCATCTTTGGTTTAATCCTCTAGTATTATTCACTTAGTTTTTGAATGTATACCCACTGCCCTAAGGATTTCCAGTACTGCCTTTCTGGCTAGCAAGCAAGCCCAAGAGATTTCTTCCACATTGTGATTACAAGTACATATACATCTCAAGATGAATCTTTTTAATTATCCTATATATTTATTAATAACCATATGCACTTACAACAAATACAATTTCCTAACTACTAGCCCTAAGAATGACTATAATCCCTATTGCCTAACAACAAAACCTATTAGTAACTATAACAAATATTATCTAACAACTACTCCTAACCTTTTAGACGGATACAGTCTCTGGGGCAGGTCCTCAGTTGTCAGGATCACCTCAGGAGTAGATCCTTTAAGGTACTTACTCAACAGTCTTTCTTCAGGAATTTCTCAGATGTAGGTCCTTTAGTGTAAATTGGCTATGGCAGCTTCACTTTAAATGAGGCTTGAGGCTTTCTTCTCTCTGGAAGGCCTTGGCTCTCCACAAACTAACTTAATTCAGCTTATATTAGCCACTCAGCTGCTCTGCCTCAGCCTTGGAGGCTGGCCACAGTTCCATTCTGGCCACTGTTTGAACTGGTGAAACCCCTCTAAGCAAAAGCTGTGCTACAGGATTTAGTCTGTAGCCTTTTGCTGCTTTGCTGAGGCCTTTTTCTGCTCACCAGCTTCTTTCTGCCTCAGGGAGAGCTGGTCATAATTTTTCAGCTCTATTTTGGATCAGCTTTTCAGTCCACCATAATTTTCTCCATCAGATGATATAAAATCCCTTGCATCTTGTCTCTAATGTGGGAACTCTCTAGCATGAGAACTCTCTGGATCCACCCACTTGTCCTTAAATAGGGTCTCTCCTTGTTTCAACTGCCTTCAACCTAATCTGATCTTCACCATAAACCTTGTTTTTAGTCCATATGCCGCTATGTCAATTGCCCACAGCCAAGTTGATCTTCATGCCCCGTATTACATACGGACTGGACATTGGGAATATATGCTAAGCCATATAACTCTCATAATTGTGGCCTATTTATTTCTGTTGTTTTGTATTGTATTTATTGTTATAAGAGAAAGAACCATTTGTTGGACTGAAAAGGGGGGCTGTTGGAGGGAAAAGATATACCTTAAACTAAAAATAAAAGAAAAGGTAGAGGATGGGGGGGTGAGGGGGAAGAGGGTGGAAGGGTGGGACTGGAGGGGATAGTAGGGAGGGGATTGTGATTGAGATGTAACTTGAAGAAATAAAAAAATAAATTATAAAAAAGAGAGCAACCATAAACAACACATACACAAATTAAAGGAAAATGTAACATGGTTTCCAGAAACAAGCCACTGGTTACATTTGACTTGCATGCCACAGCTGCCATAGGAAGGTCAAGTGTGAATAAGGAACACTGTGGATTTTCTCATGCTCGCTGAGCTCCAGTTCCTTTCCTGTGGGCTTCCCATCAAGGCAGTTTTGAGGCAAGGGTATGGTAGGTGTGGTTAAGCTGTGTCATTCTGTATCAGTAAAAACTTACACGAAGGACCTATTTTCAATGCTTGTATTCATTGACAACTACATCATTCCTGAGCATGGATGCAAGGGATTGCTTTGGATTCAAGGACAAAATATTTGGAAAATGGAATGTTTTATTCTGTTGTTTCCTTCATTCTACATCCAGAAGAATTTCCCTTTAAGATGTAACTTGAATTAATAAATAAATGTTTAAATATAAAAAAGAAAAAAAGACTATGTAAAAAGCCCATATCAAAAGCCCCTAGATATTCACTAAATCTAATTTATATTAATCTAATTCCCCTTACATAGTTCCATTCTAAGTTTTTTGTACATGTGTGCTTCAATTGAATGTGGTTTCTCATGCCTGGATATCAAACCCTTTACTGATTGATCTATATCCCCAGTGCCAGGGTAGGTTGCAGTGACAATTTACAAATTTTGATTTCTTTGAAAACCCTGAAGTAATATAATAATATGATATTGTATTAATCCCAGGTGTTGTGGTATGGGGCTGCTTCATAGCACCTGACTATAATTTGCTTCCTGTTCTAGCAGAAACATAATTTTGACATATATATATATATATTTTCTGTGATTGAGTAACATTTTGAATTATTGGAATTTTTCAAAGGGTATACAAATGCTGAGAGGCATGAGAGCTTGTTCATTGGTTATTGATTGCTGTTGGCCATGATTTGTTAAGTGTTTATGTGCAAAGAAGAAGAAATTAGATGAAGATCTACTTGCCCCAAGAAACTCAACACCCTATCAGAAGAAAGTAGTCTAAAGATAATGCCTTGCCCTTTCTGACACCTGACTTTATTCAGGTATTTCTTTCTTCTCTATCATTTTTTTCTCTCTTATCTAGGGTTAGGGCGGTGAAAAGGTGGAAGAAACAAGGTGGAGACATGTTGAAGAAAGAAAAACACACAAAGTACCAAATACCAATTACAATGGGTAATTTTGTTGTTGATTTCTGTCTACTTTCTTTTTATAAGTTCAGATTTTAAAAATTGATAATATCCTTGATGGGGTGTGTGTATGTGGAGATTACACTAGCATGTGTGTATATCCTCCAGGTTTAAGTAACCTGTGGGTATAAGGAAAAGTTTATAGATTGTTCTTAAGAAACTTCTCTTTTCAACAGACGCAGACCAGTACAGAAAACCACAAGCAATCAAAATGTAGAATTATTGATCCCAGTCCCACTGGATGCATCTACCTATATCTCACCTTAGGTTTAGGGAATATTGTGAATGAGGAGGCAGAAAGAACATAAGAACCAGAGGATCAGGAAGCTCGCTGTGAGATGGTGTCTCCTGATAATGACAGAAAATATGCCCATAAAGTTTCACCACTATGACTAAACAAATTGAGCTGAAACAACACAGTATCAATGAATATGCCAAAGTAAAATGTCAACAGCCCAGGAGGTCTCAACTCTACACAGATGGTGTGATATTATGGATTTTAAATATTAATTAATTTGCTCCCAGAGACCTGCTTGCTGTACATCAAGTAATGTTGTGTTACCTTGGTTTCTAATCATTGTCTCTGATTGGCTTTAATAAAATATCAAGGCCTATGACTGAGCAGAGAGAAAGGTAGGCAGAGCAAAAGTTCCCAGGCTTCTGGAGCAGACAGAGAGCATCTTGGGTAGAAGAGAAGAAGCTAGGACTGGGGAGGAGGAACATACCTAGTAAATGGAAGAAGATCATTCCACATGTCCAGGAGCATCTGCATAGTATGGAGAATAACAGTCCAAGGGGACATACACGTATTTTGGGGTTTTATTTGGAGAAAAGAAAGAGCTATCTTAGATGGGCTAATATTCTTCATTTCAGGCTAAGGCTTGTTAAATCCATCAGATGTTTGTGTGTGCTCATTTATAATGGAGGGTTAAGGATTAACACTGCCAACCAATTAAATATAATATAAATACAGGTAAGTAATTTAAATACCCAGCTTCTACACTACACAATAAACTAAAGGCAACTGAAAAAAAAAAAAAAAAACTAGTGAGAGTGGTAGTCTTCCCCATGGAATAACACACCACTTGGTTGTCCAGTTCCAAATGATCGATACTGAAAGTTTACATGTAAGTAACACTACATGAAATGAGCAGGTTATATTTAGGAATATGTATATATGTATATACATATGCATATATATCATATAATATATGTTTTATATATATATATATATGTTTACAACAATATTTAATGAACAAAGACCCATATATTTGAACTAGACCAAGGAGGGGTATAAGGGATAGTTTAGAGAGGAGAAGGGGGAATTGTTAATTATAGTATAAACTGAAAATTAGAATTAAAGAAACTAAATAATAATAGTGGCTGAAGAGATGTCTCTGTGGTTATCATACACACAACTCTTGCAGAGGACCAGTGTTTTGTTCCCAGCAATCATGCCAGACAGCTCAGAATTACATGTAACTCCATCTCCAGGTGCTCTTACACCTCTGCAAGCACCAGGACTCACATACACATAAACATACACAAACAGACAGACAGACAGACAGACAGACAGACAGACAGACAGACAGACAATTGTGAGCATGTATATGTGTGCAGGTACACACACACAGATAATAATAATTAAACAAAAATAAATATATACACATGGAAAGTTGGCTCAGCAGTATATGCTGCATTTCAAGTGGATCTACATTTATTCACTAGCACACTTCAGGCATATTTAATCCATGTAGCTCAAGTTCCATAGAATCCTATGCTTTCTTTAAGCCTCTATGGGAACTGAACACATAAGATACCCATAAATTCACTCTCCTGGCCTATCTGATTTGCTCACATTTAATATGAATGAAGAAGAATTGGTTTAAGTGATAATTGTCTATCCCTTTCTCTCATATATAAGTGAATAATTAATCATTTTAAATGGCCACAAATGACCATATCAGACATATTTTTGTTTTATCATAAAACAATTATTGTACCTAATTTATTAAAAATAAATGAGTATAGTGCTTGAAGACTTGCTGATTTCTTTGTTATGAATTTTAAGAAATATACTACATGTTTTTCTTTTCTTTCTTAGGATTTTATTGACACTCTTACAGTTTTTGATATACCCAACCTCTTTCCTTCCTATGTGAATATTGTTTTCAAAATTACAATTTTCTATCCATGAAATTAGTCAATGTAGCATGCCTTGTAGCATGCTTAATCT
This sequence comes from Lophiomys imhausi, assembly GCA_907164525.1. Taxonomy (NCBI): domain Eukaryota; kingdom Metazoa; phylum Chordata; class Mammalia; order Rodentia; family Muridae; genus Lophiomys; species Lophiomys imhausi. The sequence continues at coordinate 7,877,698 of CAJQZJ010018033.1, forward strand.
GGCACATATGCTTGTTACAGGAGTCCAAACTTAATATGCTCTTTTGTGAGACTTTTCAGTCAAAGTACCTCAAATAAACACTATTGAATTCTTACTTTGCTGTTATAGCACACTTATCACTGAATTTAGCATTCATAGGGGTGTGGACACTTGAGAGGAAAGTATACCTCTTAGTTGTCTTTTTCAGTAAAATTCATTACTAGTTTGTTCATTTTTTAATGTTTATTTATTACTTCAGGTTACATCTCCATTACAGTTCCCTCTTCCAACCCCTCCAAGTCCAGCACTCCCACCCTCTACACCCTATCTCTTCCATCCCACTCCTCCCTAGTGGAGGGTCCCTGCATATCAGTCCCCCACCCCAGTTCAGCAGTCATATGAGGGCCAAGAGCATCCTCATACACTGGGGGACTATAAGGCAGCACCACTAGGGCAAAGTGTCTCATTGACAGGTAAAAAAGCCAATGTTCCTGTTTCATTGGTGCATTGGTTGTAGTATAGTTATCCTGTACTATATGGCTAAAATCTGACTATAAGTGAATAGATGTGATGTTCATCCATCTGAGTCTGGGTTAGTTCACTCAGGATGAGCTTTTCTAGTTCCATCCATTTGGTTGCAAATTTCATGATTTTGCTGTTTCTGATGGCTGAGTAGTATTCCATTGTGTAGATGTACCACAGTTTTTTCATCCATTCCTTGGTTGAGTGACATCTGGGTTGTTTCCAGTTTCTAACTATTACAAATATGGCTTCAAGCTGTACTACAGAGCAATAGTAATAGGAAAAGAAAAAAACATGGTAACTGGCATAGAAACAGACCAATGGATCAATGGAACCAAAATGAAGACCCAGAAATTTACCCACACACCTATGGTCACTTAATTTTTGACAAAGAAGCCAAAGCAGTACAATGGAGAAAGGACAGCATCTTCAACAAATTGTGCTGGTCTAACTGGATGTCGACATATAAAAGAATGAAATTAGACCCATATTTATCACCTTGCACAAAACTTAAGTCCAAGTGGATCAAAGACCTTAACATGAGTCCTGACACACCAAATCTAATGGAAGAGAAAGTGGGGAAATGCCTCGAACTCGTTGGCACAAGTGACAACTTCCTGAACAGAACACCAACAGCTCAGGCTCTAAGACCAACATTCAATGATTGGGACCTCATGAAACTGAAAAAAAAAAATATGTAAGACAAAAGACACAGTCTTTCGAACAAAACGACAACCTACAGATTGGGAAAGGATTTTTACCAACCCCACATCTGACAGAGGGCTAATATTCATGATTTGCAAACCACTCAAGAAATTAAATGCCAAGAAACCAAATAATCCAATCAAAAAATGATCCCATTTTCTAGAGCTAAACAGAATATTCACAAAGGAGGAATCCCTAACGCCTGAGAAAAACTTGAAGAAATGCTCAGCATCCTTAATCACCAGAGAAATGCAACTCAAGATGACTCTGAGATTCCATCTCACACCTGTCAGAATGGCTAAAATAAAAAACTCAAATGACAGCACATGCTAGCGAGGCTGTGGAGAAAGCAGAACACTCCTCCATTGCTGGTGGGAGTGCAGGCTTGTGCAACCACTATGGAGGTCAGTATGGTGATATCTTAGAAAACTTGGAATAACTCTACCTCAAGACCCAGCTATACCATTTCTGGGTATACATCCAAATGATTCCTCACCAAACCACAAGGACATTTTCTCATGTATGTTCATAGTTTGTTCAATTTTATAAGATTATTTTTATCTATGTTAATGGTTAACAATAAAATTCCTTATATAATTAAAATTGCAGCAATGATAAACAGTGAATTGACATGGAGGAGTGGGATGGAAGGGATAGGCGTAGAGGGTGGTAGGGCAGGACTGGGAGGGGTTGAAAGAGGATGATGTGATGGAGATGTAACCTGAAGTAATAAATAAACATAACAAAAGAAAAATAGATTTCAATCATAAATATCATTTAGAATAAATTATAAAGATACAAGTATGATGCATCATAAATTTTATGCAAATTTTTATGTTAACCAAATTGTAATATTAAATAGATAAAATTTGATGGCTATAATTAAAGGACTACTATATTATATTTAATATATTATAGTTCCATAATACAGTAACCTATATGGTTATGATAGAAAATTAGGCTCTAAGGCCACAATGAATTCATCTGATTGCTTTTTTTTAATGTTTATTTATTGCATCAAGTTACATCTCCATAGTGTCCTCTTTCCACCCCTCCTGGTTCCATCCTCCCATCCTCTTCTCCCTCTCCCACCCTCCCACTCCTCTTATGTGGAGTGTCCCTACATATCAGTCCCTCTGAGTTCAACAGTCATATGAGAGCTAAGAGCTTCCTCATGCACTGGGGCCTACAGGTCAGTACCCCTAGGGTAAGAACCTTGAGGGCTGTATATGTGACTAGACCAGTGACAGGAAATTTCCAGTATCTGTTTCCTCACCTGTTATATAGGGAAATTAGCTGACCCAATCATGCAGTGCTTCAACGAACTATAATGAATCAGAGAATAATGCTAATGTAATGTTTTTTTTTTAATAATTTCAACTATTAATATTATTAGTAATTATAATTTCAATGTTCAAATAAAGAAGCAAATCATCAGTATTTATAACAAGAACTGTTAGATCAGAACTTTATATCTCTTCCTAAAAGGAATTATTGCCTATTTAAAACACAAAAGCACCAGAAGATTGGTGTATAATTCTATATTCAGCACTGAATGTGGGAATGAACATCTCAGTTCTGGAACATTGTTGAAGAACAAACTAGAGAATGGGGAACAAGTCTAGTATTCTAAAAAGGACATCACTGAACAACTGGTGAATCTAAATGTCAGATACATACAGAGTATTTGCACTGGGAAACTAGCACTAAGGTTCACTTACCGAGTACCTGAAATACACCCACCTATCATATTGGGGTACTAATTGAAGAAGGGTTGAAGCGTGAAATTTTTTGTGAGCCACATATGTGTGTTTGCATTTTAAATAAAGGCACAGGGGAAAATGTCACATAAATTATATGATTGTAATTAGTTTTAAAAATAGTATTGGTCATTACTCTTAAAGAGCATTTATAAAATACTATTGAAAGCACAGGAGTGCATGGGAGGGTAGCTTAGCATAGTGAAAAAGTATTTTTTCCGTGTTCTTGGTCTATTTTCTTTTATATAATGAGGAGTAGAATAAATTTTCCAAGTTTCAGGTTTCCGGGACCTTGGTTCCTATGAAGAAATCAAAGAGACCCTGATGGATTTCCCTCCTGATACCCTTTACATAAAAATTTCTAAGATGTGAGGCTAAAAGTAATGTAAGATCAGAGGGTATCATCTCACTGAGAGTGCCTCAAGGCATAAAATCATTTGACAAGAATAACTGTCCTTGTGGTGCCTTTATCTACAGCACAAGAGTCAGACTGTGTGTGGCACTGACATTTAGGGATCAGTTCTTACTATGGACACTTGACATTTCAGGTATGTCCATGACCTGAACTTCCCTGAACTGAGATATTTTTATTCTTCAATAAAGTTTTATCTCTCTCTCTCTCTCTCTCTCTGTATACAGCAACAATTAAAGAAAAAGGAACCATGAATTTGAAATAGAGAAGCTGAGGTTAGAGGTATTTGGGAGAGTTTGCAAGGTGGAAAGTGAGAGGTAAATAATGTAATTATTTTATATTCTGACAATATAAACAATTAAAAATAAACTAAATAAAATATTTTATTTTGCATAAGGAAGAAAACCATGTAATCAAAAATGATTATTTAGTTTTATAGCCCTGTGACTGAAACATCCTTTAAAATCTGAATTACAGAGCAATCATGAACATATTCCTATGTAAGCTGTGGTTCTAAGGAATAGTTTCATTGCTCAGAATTCTCACTGAAAAGGAAACAGGAAGAAGGAGAAGGAGACAGAGAAGAATGTAATAACAGCATTAAATACTTCAGAGAAAAATCCCATTTCATCCTTACAGTATTTATTTCACCTAATGCCATGAACCATTTCAATCTCAATAAAACTAGACAACAGTAAAGCTCAAAACTCCTTGTGATACTTAAACCTCATTGTCAAATTGAAAGGATTACAAATCCCCTAAGGCAGGCCATTCTGAACTTATTTTCCGATTTTTGACATCTTTTCAGCTAAAACAATCAAATAATTTAACGCATATAGTCAGGGCTCACAGAGACTGAAGCACCAAAGAGTGTTAATGACTTGGTCTTAGCCCCCCCCCCACATGTATGTAACAGATGGGCAGTTTGGTCATCATGTGGGTCCCCTGGCAAATGGAGCAAGGGCTGTCACTGACATGGACTCTGGTGCCCACTTTTTTTTTTTTGTTTAATTTCTCAACTTCTTTATTTCTTTTTAAAAAATATTTATTACAGATGTATTCATTTATGTAGTCAGTGTTCTGTCTGCATGTATGCCTGCAGGCCAGAAGAGGGCACCAGCTCTCATTGTAGACGGGTACAAGCCACCATGTGGTTGCTAGGAATTTAACACAGAACCTGTGGAAGAGCAGCCAGTGCTCTTAACCTCTGAGCCATCTCTCCAGGCCCTGATGCCCACTTTTTGACCACTTTCCTCTAACATGGCTAAAGTTCATGGCATCAGTGGAAGAGGATGTGTTCAGTCCTGATGTGACTTGATGTGGTGATATGGAGTCTCCCCTTTTCTGAAGAGAAGGGAAAGAGGGGTAGTGGGAAGGGGGCAGGAGGGGAGGACCCAGAGGAGGGGTTGAAGGGGACAAGGATCAGGCTATAATCTGAATAAATAAATTAACTTACTTTAAAATAGTAATGTAGGTATATAAAATAAGCATAAATACCAAATTCTATCATTAGTAAGAATAAAATTTATTTGTAAATATTTCTATCAAATATATAATTTTACATTTAGTAAATATTAATTCATTTTCTGTTTGTAGAAAAATGTATTGTTTTTTAAAAATTAAAAAAGGCTGAATATCTGAAATGTTAGAATGTGGATCACTTTCACTGTGTTTTAGAGCTGATGATACTTCTATAATTTTCACTGCTAAGATTACTATGCTGAATAAATTTGTAATACATAATGCCAGATATTATAGGTAATATTTGAGAAATTGTTTGAAATTTTCATATAACCCTAAGGCAAATTACTACAATGATTTTATCTTTGAAACTGTACTAAGGCACTCAAATAACAATTTTTAAAATCAAGCCCTGGTTAAAAATACACTAATTTGATACGGATTTCATTGAATCTGTATGCTGCTTTTAGTAGGATGGTCACTTTTATTCTGTTGATCCTATCTATCCATGAGCATAGGAGATCTTTCCATATTCTGATATCTTCTTCAATTCCTTTCCTCGGGGACTTGAAAATTCTTTTCATAGAGATCTTTTACTTGCTTTGCTAGAATTACCCACAGGTATTTTACATTATTTGCGGCTATTGAGAAGGCTTATTTCCCTAATTTCTTTCTTGGCACATTGTCTTTTGTACTAAGAAAGGCTACTGATTATTTTTTTAATTAATTTTACATCCAGTCAAATTGCTAATGGTGTTTTATCAGCTGTAAGAGTTCTCTGGTGTAATTTTTGAGGTCAGTTAAGTATACTATCATATCTTCTGCAAATAGGAACACTTTGACTTCTTCCTTTCAAATTTGTATCCCCTTGATCTCCTCTAGTTGTCTTATTGCTGTAGCAAGAACTTCAAGAACTATATTGAAGAGATTTGGAGAAAGTGTGCATCCTTGTCTTGTCCCTGATTTTACAGGAAATGCTTTAAGCTTCTTTCCATTTAATTTGATGTGGCTAATGGTTGGCTGTTTATTGTCTTTATTATGTTTAGGTATGGTCCTTATATTCCTGATCTCTCCAAGACTTTTAACATGAAGGGGTCTTAAAATTTGCCAAATGATTTTTCAGCATCTAATGAGATGATCACGTATTTCTTTATTTTTCCTCCCAGCTCATTTACAAAGTGCATTACACTGATGGATTTTCATTGCATTTATGGATTTTCATATGTTGAGCCACACCTGCATCCCTGGGATGAGGCCTACTTGATCATGGTGTATGATACTTTTGATGGGTTTTTGGACTAAAATTGAAAGTATTTTATTGAATATTTTTGCATCTATCTTCATAAGTAAAATTGATCTGAAATTCACTCTCTTTGTTTAGTATAGGTATCAGGGTGACTGTGGGCTCATAGGTTTCATTTTGCAGCCTTTCTCCTGTTTCTATTTTGTGGAAGAGTTTGAGGGGTATTGGTATTTGCTCTTATTTAAAGGTCTGGTAGAATTCTGTGCTGAAGCAATCTGGCCTTGGACTTTTTTTGTTAGGAGGCTTTTACTGACTGCTTGTATTTTCTTAGGGGATATAGGACTATTTAATTTATTTACCTGATCTTCATTTAACCTTGGTACATAGAATGTATAAAGAAAATTGTCCATTTTGGTTAAGTTTTCCCAGTTTGTGGAATACATGGTTTTTGAAGTAAAACCTAATGATTCTATGATTCCCTCAGTGTCTGTAGTTATTTCCCTCTTTTAATTTCTAATTTTGTTGACTTGGATGTTTTTCCTCTGCCTTTTACCAACACAATTATTTAAAGATCTTGAAAGAACAATTCTCAATGTCATACGGGAAAACAAAAAATCCAGAATAGCTAATAAAATCCTGTATGATAAAAGAACATCTGGAGGTACCCCCATCCCTGATTTCAAGCTGTACTAGAGACCAATAATATTAAAAGCAACATGGCACTGGCATAGAAACAGACAGGCTGATCAATGGAATCAAGACCCAGAAATAAAAACACACACCTACAGACACTTAACTTTTGACAGAGAAGCCAAAACCATAAAATAGAAAAAGGAAAGCATTTTCAACAAATGTTGCTACTCTAACTGGATGTCAACATGTAGAAAAATGCAAATAGAACCATAATTATCACCCGGCACAAAACTTAAGTACAAGTGGATCAAAGACCTCAACATAAAACCAGGCACACTAAACCTAATAGAACAGAAAGTACAGAAAAGTCTCAAACTCATTGGCAAGGTGACAACTTCCTGAACAGAGCACTAATTGCTCAGGCTGTAAGACCAACAATCAATGAATAGGACCTTATGAAACTGAAAAGCTTCTCTATGACAAAGGACACTATCATTAGGAAAAAAAAAAAAAAAAGGCAGCCTACAGATTGGGAAAAGATCTTCACCAAACCCTCATCGGACAGAGGGCTAATATCCAAAATATATAGAGAATTCAAGAAATTAAACACCAAGAAACCAGATAATCCAATCAAAAAATGGGGTACAGAGCTACACTGAGAATTCACTACAGGGCAATCCATAATGGCCGAGAGACACTTGAAGAAATGATCAGCATCCTTGTCATCAGGGAAATGAAACTCAAAATGACTCTGATATTCCATCTCACACCTGTAAGAATGGCTAAAATCGAAAACTCAAATGACAGCACATGCTGGCAAGGTTGTGGAGAAATGGGAACACTCCCACATTGTTGGTGGGGAGTGCAAACTTGTACAACCACTATGGAAATCAGTCTGGCGATATCTTAGAAAACTTGGAATAGCTCTACCAGCCATACCACTCCTGGGCATATATCCAAAATATTCCTCACCAATCCACAAGGACATATGCTCAACTGTGTTCATAGCAGCTTTATTTGTAATAGCTAGAAACTGGAAACATCCCAAATGTCCTCAGCTGAAGAATGGAAAGCACATTCACAGAATGAAATACTACTCAGCTTTTAGAAACAAGGCAATCTGCAATTTGCAACCAAATGGATGGAAGTAGAAAAGCTTATTCTAAGTGAGCTAACCCAGATCCAGAAAGATATACATGACATATATTTATTTATAACTGGATATTAGCCATATAGTACATGATAGCTATCCTATAACCCATAGTCCCCAAAAAACAGGAATCTGGCATAATTATCCTATGAGAAATTCTACCCAGCTGCAAATAAAACAGATGCTGAGACACACTGTCAAACAATAGATTGAGCTCTGGTAGTCATGTATGAGAGGGATGAGGAATAGAGAGACATGGAAGGGACAAGAAGACCACTTAAAGATCAACAGAACCAACAAATGTAGGCCCGTAAAGACTTATAGAGACTGAAACACCAACCAAAATAAAAAGAAAAGAAAAAAAAAAGCACATATAGACAAGCCCTAGTCCACCTTATACATGTATAGATGATAGACAACTTGGTCTTCATACATATCCCTTAGTTAGTGGAGGGGAAAGTGATCACTGTTGCAGACTCTGTTGCCTGTTAGTGGAACACCTTACTCTAGCTGGGCTGTCTTGTCAGGTCCCAGTTCAAGAGGAAGCTAGTAGTGCTCACGTTACTGATGAACTACAGGGGATTGATATGTGGGGGGGGGGCTTTCTCCTGAAGAGAAGGAGAGGATGGAGAGGGGGAAGAGAGTGGGAGAGTGAAGTTGGAAGGAGAGGAGGCATGGGGCTATTAGTGAGATGTAACTTGAATAAATAAGTTTAAAAATGTACATCAGTTTGATACTGCTAAGGAATGAATGCAGGGCAATATAAAGAGAATTTTTTCTTGTGTCTAGAAACCCAACATCTTTTCATGTCACAGGGAGCAAGAAGTGGCATGACAACCTGTCCACTGCAGAATGCACACATTGAGTATTCAAAGCAAGACTGCAATATACTTACATGCTACAACATGTGTGCGTGCTCCCAGAAATTCCATAGATGATTACACACTAGATTTTGAATTGTTTGGGTCATTGTATACAAGGTAACATTTTACTGTTGTCAAACTTTGAGCAATCTCTATTATTCAGTAATATGGGGTTGTAATCCACAGTTTAAGAAGATGGGACCTAAGAGAAACTTCTGAATGTCTCTGTGAAATTGTTTCCAGAGAAGTTTCTTTGAAGACATACCCTAACCATTGGTAGAATTCTCCTCTGTGCTGAGAATAAACAAGCGAGGGAACTGAAGAAAGCTTCATTAGTGCCAGTATTCATATTTGCTTCCTGAAACAGAGAACATGTGGGCGTTATTGAGCTCCAGATGCTTTGATTTCACCAACACGATGGACAACAATTCCTCAAACCATAAATAACCATATACTTTTATTTCTTAAGTTTCTATTTTATAATTGGTAACATCACTGTGAAAGATCTATGTGACAACCAGTCTTGGTAAACATTTATTATTGTATTTAAATGTTAGACTCTTGTAAATACAATTTATTAAAAGTCTTAATATAATTCTCTACCTTAAACTTATGTTTTTCAGGTAAAGTACTATAACAAAAACAAAGGAAACTCTAATTTATTTTGAATGAAAGTCACAATTAGAAAATAATTTTATATAATCTCTATGTTGTTATGAAAAAATGTAGACTACCAATCATATGTGCAGTATATCATTTCAATGACTGTAATTTTCTTTATTTCTTCATTAATTAATTTATTCACTTTAATCCAGATCGAAGCCCCTTCCCTCCTCTCCTCCCAGTCTCACCCTCTCACCATCTTCCTCCCTCTTCAGAGAAAGGGATCTTTCCACTGCTCACACCAAATTCCATAAGGACTTGTGTCTCCTAACTATATGTATCCTCTACCACTGAGGTCCAAAAGGAAGGCCAGATAGGGAAAGTGATCCACAATCAAGCATCTGATTCCATGTCAGAGACAGCCCTCACTCCAATTGCTATGGGATCCACATGAAGACTAAGCTACCCATCAACTACATGTGTGTAGGGGCCCACATCCTGCCCATGACACTCTTTGGTTGGTGTTTCAGTCTCTGTTGGACCCCATTGGCCTAGGTTAGTTGGCTCTTTTGTCTTCCTGTGGAGTTCTTATCACCTCCAGATCCTCCTCTTCTTTCCCCAACGTTTCCACAAGATCCCTACATCTCCATCTAATGTTGGGCTATGGGTCTCAGTATCTGTTTCCATTGATACTGAGTGGAGTTCTTCAGAGGACAGCTACACCAGGCTCATGTCTGCAAGCATAGCAGGTCATTATTAACAGTGTCAGTGGTTGTCTCTCTCCCTTGGGGAGGGTCTTGTGTTAGGCCAGTAATTGGTTGACTGTTCACTCAATCTCGGCTCCATCTTAATTACTTCACATCTTGTAGGGAGGGGAAATTTTGGGTGAAAGGTTTTGTAGGTCAATTGGTGTCCTGCTCCCTCCACTGGAATTCTTACCTTGTTATAGGAGGTGGGCATTACATTCTCCATATCTCCCACTGCTGGGAGACAAACTTCCCTGTGGTTCCACAATCCATGGAGGCAATGTCTGTAGACTAAAATCCCTAAAGCCATAAATGTATTAAAAATAAAGACAAACAAATGAACAAACAAAACAACGAACATGTCCTGTCCTCTAAAGTGTTCTCTTAAGTATTTTGGATGTACTGAGAAAAAAGATAATAATAATAATAAAACTTGTCTCATATATATATATATATATATATATATCTTTAAGAAATAGGTACCATTTTCTCATCATGATGTATTTTTAAAATGAAATATATGATATAGATGCAAATATAGATGATATTGATATATATGTAGATTATATAGATGTAGGTGTTATAGATATAGATATATATTTTTACATATATTCATTGTGCTTTAAATAATATATGATAAATACTGTGATGACTAAATGTTATGCTTTATTTCAATGACCATGAATTCCTAAAAGGAACCAAACAGATAAGCATGTAAAGGTTAGAGTGGTAACCTAATTTTTCTAAAATGAGTTTAAACTTCTATTTATCAATACATCTGAAGTTAGATCCAATGGATGATAAAATGAATGTTTGTTGCCAATTTTTTGATGATCTAAAAATGAGTCACTTTTATGTGGTTTAATTTGATGGGATTTGAATCAGAACCTCTGGTATATCCCATGCTCTATGTTTCCCCATTTTTCTGCTTCTGCCTCTCAAATACTAGGGTCACAGGCTTACACAGCCATGTCTGTCAGAAACTACCTTCTTTTCATGTTGCTTACATTATTTTAGACTTCTGGTCACATAAAACTTCCTAACCAGTTCACTTACACTAAGCAAATATGAAATTCTATAATGAATGAAGAATCTGCTCTGACTTTTCAAATTTTATTATAAATAGTGACCTTGAACAAGAGCCTGTGTGTTGAACAAGTTAGGACCGCAGTCCCTACAGAAAATTAAGACATGTTTTAAAATTATTTTTATATGTATGATGGTTTGATTTCTTGTGCTTTTTATTTATATTGTAAGCCAGAAGAGCATACATCCAGACACAGCAAAGAAATATATCTCCTTCTAACATTTACTCTTAATACTTGCTATATATCAGTTATTATGTACTTCTCTCTTGAACATTTTTTCCTTTGAAACCAGTTTTGAAAGAATTTTCAGAAATATAATATTGAACATGATTTTCACACATTAAGACAAGAGGGAGTCTCATGAACTAGTTTAATTATCAGGTACATATACTAGGTATCACAGTATATGATCACTACATTAGAATGTTGCCATGGATACATGAAAGATCAGAATTAATATCAGAAATGTAGACTGACTACTAACTTATATTATTAAGTGAAGCAAGTATTTGATGTCAGACAAGGCCTTGGTTTTACTTCCCATTTCAAAATATGAATTCTGTATATTTTAAATGTAGTTAGTAACGTTGCAGTATTTCATTGTTTTTTATCTTTTTTTAGATAAAAGAAGAGAAATAGCCGACAGTATATAAATCAAATATTCATTCAAGGAAGAAACATAGGGAACAGGAACATTAGGGAATGATCATGAGAATTCTGCATTATAAAGAGATTGAAATTATATATTTTCCAGAGTAATGATTAATTTATAATTAAACTGTATAATGTTGCATATAGATGTATGATTTGTTAATATTGTTCAATTGTGACGAGTATGAGAATTATATTTATTTTCTCCAAAACTTATGGTTGTAGGTAAAGAGTTACTTTAAGAATACTATGTCTTTTGTTTCTCCAATATATCTATGTTTTGTGATTAATAGAGACTTTTCTACTGAAAGTGATGTAGTAGCTGCTTTTATTACTGAGAAAATAATATGAAGAGGAAGGGTTTATTTTAGTCTACAATTTAAGTGATTACACCCATTATGGCATGAAGAACATGGCAGAGAGAACATGAGCCAGCTGTGAGCATTGCATTTGCAGTCAGAAAAGACAACCATCAATGTCAATGCTCAGAATACATTCTCCTTTTAATTAAGTCTTACATTTCCAGCCCATGGAATAGTGATGGAAAATATATAATAGCATTGGGTCTTTCCACTTCAATCAGCCTAATCTAGAAAATTTCTCACACAGATCACCCTCTTTTTCTCTCTCCCTTTTACCTTCTTGCTTCCTTTTTCTTTCCCTCTCCCTCTCTCCTTCCTCCATTTCTCCTCTCCTCTCTCCCTCTCTCTTTTGACCCACTTTTTGTTATTAAATTTCCAGTAAGCATTTATTACATAGTGGGTTGTAATAAAATAAGCTTCTAGTTTATGTTTCATCTACAAAATTCATTTCTTAAAAATTATTTCTTAAATACTGTTTGCAACTATAAACAGATAAACTATCTAAATTATGCACTTTACTTAGTTTTCTGAGGTACATCAGGAAGTAGCTGAATGTATTTTTTTCAGTGTCCAGTGAAAATGATTTAGTTCTTATAAGACCTTAATTGCCCTGTCTTCATAAGAATAAATTAAATATTAAGAATTGTGTAATTTCTCATGAACGCTCAGAAAGAAAACTGTCATGTCATATTAAAATTCAGAAAATATAATTAGCCTTCTGTCAGATATGGGGTTGGTGAAGATTTCTTGCCAATCTGTAAGTTGGGATTTTGTTCGAATGACAGTGTCATTTGCCTTACAGAGCTTTCAGTTTCATGAGGTCCCATTTATTGACTGTTGATCATAGATCCTGAGCTGTTGGTGTTCTGTTTAGGAAGTTGTCACCTGTTCCAATGAGTTCTAGGGTTTTCCCCAATTTCTCTTCTAATAGATTTAGTGTTTCCAGCTTTATTTTAATGTCTTTGATCCACTTGGACTTAAGTTTTATACATGGTGATAATTATGGATCTAATTTCATTCTTTTACATGGTGACATCCAGATGAACCAGCACCATTTGTTGAAGATACTGTCCTTTGTCCTTTGTATGCTTTTGGCTGCTTTGTCAAAAATTAAGTGGTCATAGATGTGTGGGTTCATTTCTGGGTCTTCAATTCGATTCCATTGATCCATTGGTCTGTTTCTATACCACACCATGCTATCTTTATTACTATTGCTCTGTAGTACAGCTTTAAATCTGAGATGGTGATACCTCGATTTTTTTTTTTTTTTTTACAGAATTGATTTAGCTAATTCTGGGTTTTTTGTTTTTCCATATAAATTTGACAATTGCTTTTTCCAGGTTTATAAATAATTGTGGTGGTATTTTTATAGGAAATGCATTGAACATGTTTATTGCTTTTGGCAGGATGACTATTTTTATTATGTTGATCCTACCTATCCATGAGCATGGGAGATCTTTCCATCTTCTGATGGCCTCTTCAATTTCTTTCTTCAAGGACTTGAAGTTCTTGTCATGCAGGTCTTTTACTTGCTTGGTTAGCATTACCCCCAGGTAATTTATGTTGTTTGTGGCTATTGTGAAGGGTGTTGTTTCCCTAATTTCTTTCTCAGCCCATTTATTTGTTGTATAAAGAAGGGCTTCTGTTTTTTGTTTGTTTGTTTTAAATTTGTAACCAGCCACCTTGCTGAAGGAGTTTATCAGCTGTAAGTGTTCTCTGCTGGAATTTTTGGGGTCGCTTATATATACTATCATATCGTCAGCAAATAGGGATAACTTGACTTCTTCGTTTCCAATTTGTATCCCCTTAATCTCCTTTAGCTGTCTTATTGCTCTAGAAAGAACTTCGAGTACTATGTTGAAGAAATATGGAGAAAGTGGACATCATTGTCCTGTCCCTGAGTTTAGAGGAAATGCTTCAAGTTTTTCTCCATTTAATTTGATGTTGGCTGGCTTGTTGTATATCACCTTTATTATTTCTAGGTATGGTCCTTGTATGCCTGTTCTCACTAGGACTTTTAGTATAAAGGGGTGTTGGATTTTTTCAAATGCTTTTCATCATCTAGTGAGATTATCATGTGTTTTTTTCCTTTCAATATTGTTATATGGTGAATTGTGTTGAGGGATTTTCATATGTTGAACTATCCATGCATTCCTGGGATTAAGTCTATTTGATCATAGTGTATGATACATTTGATGCGTTCTTGGATTTGGTTTGCCAGTATTTTATTAAGTATTTTTAAATCTATGTTCGTGAGTGAGATTGGTCTGAAGTTCTCTTTCTTTGTTGGGTTGTTGTGTGGTTTAGGAATCAGGGTGACTGTGGACTCATAGAATGAGTTTGGCAGTGTTCCTTCTGATTCTATTTTGTGGAAGAGTTTCAAGAGTATTGGTAATAGCTCTTCTTTGAAGGTCTGGTAGAATTGTCTGCTGAAACCATTTGGCACTAGGCTTTTTTGTTTGGGAGATTTTTAATGTCTGTTTCTATATCCTTAGGGGTTATAGGGCTGTTTAATCTGTTATTCTGATCTTGATTTAACTTCGGAAGGTATAATCAATCAATCATGAAAATTGTCCATTTTGCTTAGGTTTTCAAATTGGGGGAGTATAGATTTTTAAAGTAGTACAAAAACAAAAAGTTCTTTTTGTTCTAAGTTGTTTATTTCAGCCCTAAGTTTGATGATTTCCTGCCTTCTGCTCCTCTTGGGAGTGTTTGCTTCTTTTTTTTTTTTTTTTTTCAGTTCTTCAGTTCAGCTGTTAATGCTAATATGAGCTGTCACATTTTCTTTTTGAATTCTTGGCTTAACTCTGAATCCCATTTTTTATTGAATTATTTATTTTCTTATTATTTAATTTCTTATAAGTGTAACATACAGAATCACATTTGACCTTTTAGATGAGCACAGAGAGTCCTTTGGTCCCTTTTCCCCACTTTTTCATCTATTAGATTTAATGTGTCTGGTTTTAAGTTTAGGTATTTCATCCATGTGGGCTTAAATTTTGTGCAAGGTGATAAATATGAGTCTATTTGCATTCTTCTACATACCTGCAGATGTTCTTTTATTGCACAGGATTGATTTAGCTATTCCAGGTCCATTTTTATTATGTTGATCCTCCCATGAGCATGGGAGATCTTTCCATCTTCTGATGGTCTCTTCAATTTCTTTCTTCAAGGGCTTGAAGTTCTTGTTGTACAGGTCCTTTACTTGCTTGGTTAGAGTTACCCCAGGTATTTTATATTGTTTGTGGCTATTGTGAAGGGAGTTGTTTCCCTAATTTCTTTCTCAGCCAATTTATCTTTTGTGTAAAGAATGGCTACTGAGTTTTTAGTATTAATTTTGTATCCAACAACATTACTAAAAGTGTTTATCAGCTGTAGGTGTTCTTTGGTGCAATTTTAGGGGTCAGTTATGCATACTATCACATCATCTGTGAATAGGGATACTTTTACTTCTTCCTTTCCAATTTGTATCCCCTTGATCTCCATTAGTTGTCTTATTGCTCTGGCTAGAATGTCAAGTACTATATTTAAGAGATATGGAGAGAGTGGGCAGTCTTGCCTTGTCCCTAATTTTAGGGGACATGCTTTCAGTTTCTCTCCATTTAATTTGATGTTGGCTACCAGCTTGCTGTATATTGCCTTTATTATGTTTATGTATGGTTCTTGTATTGAAAGAACAAAAACTCCAGTCTCTCATCATGGCCTGTTCAAATTCTTATCAAGGTCAAATGTGATTCTGTATGTTACATGCACCTCCTTAACTGCCCACCCACTCCCTTGCCTAGCCCTTAAGAGCCTCAAACTTTCCAGGTTTGTTTCCATTCACAAACTTCCTGCATGGAGAACATGTGATGGACCTTACAATGGGTTGTACCCCCAATTAAAGAACCTTTTGCTTTTGTATAAAGTTGGAGTCTTCCTAGCTTGTCTTATGGTTTTGTGAACTGGTCATTACAGCATATCTGATCTGTCCAAGAGTTTTAGCAGAAGGGAGTGTTGGATTTGTCAAATGCCTTTTTGAAATTTAGTGAGATGAACTTTTTCTTTTTCAGTTTTTTTTATATGGTGGATTACATTGATGTATTTTCACGTGTTGAACCCTGCATCCCTAGGATGAAGCCTACTTAATCGTGGTGCACGATTCTTTTCATGTGTTCTTTGAATCTGTTTGCTAGTATTTTGTTGAGTATTTTTGCATGTATGTTCATAAGGGAAATTGGTCTGAAATTCTCTTTCTTGTTTGGTCTTGGGTGATTTAGGTAAAGGGTGACTGCAGCCTCGTTGATTGAGTATGACAATGTTCCTTCTGTTTCTCTTTTGTGGAAATGCTTGAGGAGTATTGGTATTAGCTCTTCTCTGAAGGTCTGGTAGAATTCTGTACTGAAACTTGGGCTTTATTTTTAGTTAAGACAATTTAATTGACTTCTTCTATTTCCTTAGGGATTACAGGACTGTTTAATTTGTTTACCTGATCTTGATATAACCTTGGCACATGGAATATATCAAGAAACTCGACAATTTCACTTAGGTTTTCCAATTTGTGGAATACAGGTTTTTTGAAGTAAGACCTAATGATTCTTTGGATTTTCTCAGTGTCTCTTGTTATTTCCCTTTTCGTTTCTGATTTTGTTGATTTGGATATTTTCTATATGCCTTTTGCTTAGTTTGGCTGGCAGTTTGTCTATTTTGTTGATTTTCTCAAAGAACCAACTCTCTGTTTCATTGATTCTTTTATTATTCTTTTTGTTTCTAAGTTATTGATTTCAGCCCTGAGTTTGATGACTTCCTGCCATATGCTCCTCTTAGGAGTATTTGCTTATTTTTTTCTAGAGCTTTCAGTTACATTATTTAGTTGCTAATATGATCTGCCTCTAATTTCTTTTTAAAGGCACTTAGTGCTATAAACTTTCCTCTTAGTACTTTCATTGTGTCCCATAAGTTTGGGTATGTTGCTCCTTCATTTTCATTGAATTTTAGGAAGTCTTTGATATCTTTCTTTATTTTTTCCCTGACCCAGTGGTCATTGAGTAGAGAGTTTTTCAGTATCCAAGAATGTGTAGACTTTTTGCTATTTCTGTTGTTGTTGAAGTCCAGCTTTAATTCATAGTTATCCAATAAGATACAAGGGGCTCTTTCCATTTTCTTATATCAATTGAGGTTGGCTTTGTAACTGTGGTCAATTTTGGAGAACGTTCTGTGAGGTGCTAAAAAGAAGGTATATTCTTTTGTGGGGTTTTTTTGTTTTGTTTTGTTTTGTTTTGTTTTTGTTTTTTCGAACCTAAATATCTGTTAGGTCCATTTGGTTCGTGACCTCTGTTAGTGTCATTATTTCTCTGTTTGGTTTCTGTCTGGATATAATGTCCATTGGTGTGAGTGGGGTGTTGAAGTCTCCTACTTTTAATGTGTGAAGATCAATGTATGATTTAAGCTTTAGTAATGTTTCTTTTACAAATGCGGGTGCCCTTGTATTTGGGACATAGACATACAGTATTGACATGTCATCTTGTTGAATTTTTCCTTTGATGAGTATGTAGTGTCCTTCCTTATTTTGTTTTATTAATTTTGGTTGAAAGAAAGAAATGTTAGACATTCTGAATCATCAGGGAAATGCAACTGAAGATGACTCTTTGATTCCATCTCACACCCATCAGAATGGATGACATCAAAAATTGATCTGACAGCACATGCTGGCAAGGATGTGGAAAAAGAGGAATTCTCCTCCATTTTTGGTGGGACTCCAACCTTGTGCAACCACTTTCAAAATCAATCTGCTGATATTTCAGAAAACTTGGAATTGTTCTACCACAAGACCCAGCACTACCACTCCTGGGCATATAGCCAAAAGATTCTTCACCAAGTCATAAGGACATTGGCTCAACTATGTTTATAGTAGCTTTACTCACAATAGGTAGAAACTAGAAACAACACATATGCCCTTCAACTGAAGAACATTAAAAAAAAAAACAAAAACAAAAAAAAACCTGTGGTACATCTACACAATGAAATACTCCTCAGCTTTCAGAAACCAGGAAATCATGCAATTTGCAACCAAATAGATCCAACTAGAGAAGCTCATCTGAGTGAGCTAAACCAGGCTAAGAAGGATGCACATGGCATGTGTACACTTATAATTGGATGTTAGCCATATAGTACAGGATAACTATCCTACAATCCACAGACCCACATAGACAGGAACCTAGCATAACTATCCTATAAGAAATTCAATCCAGCAGCAGATCAAAACAGATTCTGAGACATACAGTCAAACATTAGGTGGAGCTCTGGGAGTACTATATACGAGAGGGAGGAGGAACAGAAAGACACAAAGGGGACAAGAACAACTCATGAAGATCAACAGAACCAACCAACCTGGGCTCCTAGAGATTTACAGAGACTGAAACACTAACCAAAAAAAAGAACAGAGAACCTTAGAATAGACCTAGACGTCCCCCATAAAAATATAGATGATAGGCAACTTGGTCTTCATACAGATTCCTTAGCATGTGTGTGTGTGTGGGAACAGTCTCAGTCATGGATTTTTTTTTTAACCTGTTAGTTGGACACTTTACCCTAAATGAGCTGCCATGTTGGTCCCCAGAGCAAGAGGAAGCTCTTATCTGTTATGTGACTGATGAACTGAGGGGGCCTGATATGTGGGCTCCCCCAAACCAGGGAAAAAGGATAGGTGGGAGAGGAGGTAAAGGGTGGGAGGGTGTTGCTGGGAGACGAGGAAGGAGGGGTCAGTGATTGAGATGTAGCTTCAATTAATAAATAAATGTTAAAAAATGAAAATAAAAAATATCTTTTTGTATTATCTGGTGTTACTAACAGAATGGAATAGACTTTTCTTTCAAAAACAACATTTTTTTAAAAACAGTTTTTCTTGCAAATATGGCATTACGTTTGTTTATTGAATCAACTCCTGGTTTGTGAAAGGTGGAGCTGTTGTCAAGATCTCAGTAATTCACACTCTTCAGACCTGGTATAACAAGCTTCTATGAGGTTTCTTTACACATCGCTGAATCAAAACTGAAAGGTGCTGAGAGTATTGTCCCTGCAGTATTTGGACAGGAAATGTTGAGATAAAAGTAACTCAGTAGGGTGTAGTTCTGGAGTGTCATTATTGTTTCAATCTTTTGCCTGTAATTGATGAATTTAAAATGGAGACTGCGTTTGAAATGTCTATTCTCACTCTTGGATCTGGCACCTTATCCTTGGATTTGTGTCATGTTTAGTTCCTGAACTTCTCTTGGTTATACTGGGACAAGAAATGCAGAAAAAGGTCAAATTTAATGTCTCCCTTTCCTCCCTCTCTTATTTGATGTTCCAGCAAGTAATTTTTCCAACAGAGAGATCTTACGAACCCCAAAATTATCTCTTAAAAATCTTTTCTCACACTCTGCTGATTCCTCACCATCTTCACCATGTTGATATCCAAAAAACCTCTTCATCCCCTCTGGTCCAGGCTGTTCCAGGACCCATTGCCCTGTCCTGGCTCTTTCAGCCTGAATGTTCTCCTTTTCCCTTTCTTGTCGCTGCTCCTGTCCCTCATTCTACCAACTGCTTTCCCTTACATTTTATATTTTATGGAAAAACGATATGCTGCATAAAAGATTGCTACATACTAATATCACATTTCCAATAGAAATGAAAATAACTTCTCTTTCTTTGGAGGCTGGATTGATTGTTAGATTGAAAAACAGACTGTATTGCAAGATTGCAATTAGCACTGTGTCAGAGAAAACTAATTTTTCATTGGTGGATGGTTATAAATTGGAGATAGCTTCAGGGTTAGGGATGAGGCTCATTTCCACTTTCCTTGTTGGTGCTGAGACCTCATCTGACCCACACATCTGTGCAGGCTCTGTTCATGCTGCACAGTATCTGTGACTTCATATGTGTGTCAGTCCTGCTGTGTTTAGAAGACCTTGTTTCTTTAGTATATTTCATCCTCTCTGGTTCTTTCAGTCATTCTGACTTCTCTTCTGCATAAGTACCTGAACCCTGAGGGGAGGGATTTGATGGAGATATCCTGTTTAGGATTAGGTGTTCCAAGATCTTTCACTTTTTCACATTTGTTTAGCTGTGGTTCTCTGTATTTGTTCTTGTCTACTGCAGGAGGAAGCTGTTGATGGCTGTGCAAGACATTGATCTACAAAAATACTAGAATATTACTTAGTCTTTTTTTCTATGTTCCTATTACAGAACACTAGTATTTGTTTTTCCTCTAGGTGTCTGACCTTTCAAGTCTCGGGTTCTTGGCCAACTAAGTGATATTGGTGATGGGTTCCATTTCATGGCATAGGCCTTAAGTAAAATCAGATATTGGTTGGTAACTCAAAAAAAGTTGTTCAGTGGGTATGTAGCTGAGTTGATGTTTACATTTTTCTTTTGGGAGTATGCACAATACCTTCAGTAACATGGATATTAGTTCTTAGACATGAAGATTCTAGGTTGGCAAAAGCTTAACATTTCTGTGTTCATTGGGTTGCATAAGTATTATCTTCAGCAATGGGACCTTGCTGTCATATTGTGGAGCTGGCCCACTGCTCAATTAGATGTTACTGATTCCCATTATTAGAGGTTCTATTTGATGATACAGGATGTCCGGATGAGGCCGTCTCTCCCCCGTTATTTGGTGATTCCATTTAGATTTTCTTCATATAAGTTTTTATTTCAGAAAGTTTCTAAAATATTTGATTTCCATATGACCCTTCAAATGCCATTTAATGTAAGCTGCCCTTCCCTGTGTCTCTTGCCTTGCTCTTACTTTCTTCCTTTCACTGTTTGATCCTCTTGTTCCAGTACCCTACCCTGTCCATCATAAGTATCCATTCTATTTCACCTTCCTAGGGAAATTCCTCCAATCTTTGATTGTCTCTTGCTCTATGCCTAAACTCTGTGATTACATGGATTGTAACCTGCTAATCAAGTCTTTAACAGATAAAATGAACATATAACAAAAATACATACCATATTTGTCTTTTGGAGCCTGCTATCAGAACATAAGATTTGAATTGTGTTAATACAGTTTTCTGACGCTGTCCTTTGGATATAGTCTCTGATATTCCTTTATTATATTTTATTTAATTATATAAAGACTTAACTTTTACCTATAAAGATAAAAAGAAAGAAAATCTGAGCTTTGTGAAATATGCTAATTGTGTGAGACATTTTGTAAATGATATTGCTGATTTTATAAAGAAGTCCACGGAGGGCAAGAAGAGAAGTTGCTGATTGATTGTTCAGAACCTAGCTCTCCCAGGACATGGGACATGCTGGTTCATGAGTCTTGAAGTTCTAGACCTCCAAAATTAAGAAATAAATATTTTCTGAGACTGATGCACTACCTACTGCATTAAGAGGCACATAAATGAAACAGACACAGAGACCCATAGCCAAGCATTAGGGAGAAATCAGGCAGTCTTGAGGAAAGTTAGGGGAAGGTTTCAGGAAGCTGGAGCAATCAAGGACACCACAAGTGGACCCATATAGCCAATTAACTTGGGCACAAGGGGGCTCAAAGAGACTGAACCACCAAGCAAAGAGCTTGCAAGGACTGGTCCTAGGCCCATTACATATATGAAGCTGGCAGGCTGCTTGGGCCTCAAATGGACCCTATACAATTGGAATGGGGTCTATCCAAGACTTAGACGATGTTGCCTCCCTCTGAAGCTCATTTTCTTAGCAGAAATGCCTTATCTTGTCTCGATGGAAGAGGAGGCATTTAGTCCTAATGTGATTTGACACAGCAGAATGGATTGATACTGGGTGTGAGAGGGTATGTTGGAAGAGATTTGGAGGGTATGACTTGGAGGAGGGAAAGGAAGAGGATGGGGAACAGAATATAAAATAAACAAAAAATCTTAAATGAAAATTATATAAAATGAAATAGATATTTGTTATTTATGAGCTAATAAATTCATAATTATGGTTGAAATATGAAACATAGTGGGTATAAACAAGTAGTTTTGCTATTCCAGGCTAATCATTTGCCATCAATATATATTCTAATTGATATGGAAAAGTGTCATCACCAAGTGGCAGATTCTAGGGATGAAACTTCATAGGCATAAGTAATTTGGGAGACAATAAATAGCTATTTAAATAAATAAAATGAAGAAGGTGTCATTTTTGTTATCCAACAAAAATAAGCAAAGTGTTTCTGTACAGCATGAATTGCAGTCATAACAGCACCGTGCATTCCAGAACCTGATTTAGAAAAGCAAGTGTTGTGAAGATTACTAGTACTTTTCCCTTTTGATAGAATCATCTATATAATACAATAAAGATAAATTCTGGAGATATAGACTCTTCTAGAAATAAGTCAAACATGTTTCTGACCAAGATTCAAGGATGGCTGAGAGTGTAATAACAGAAACAACAAGTTATAGATGACTGGGTTGTATTATTAACAAAATGCTTGTTAGTATAAATAAAGTTGAGAAAGTCAGAAACAAAATTGGCAATAAGAGTGAGATGTAAAAAGAACCAGATTCCCCTAGGTCTCTTTCCTGAATCTGTTGAATATAGCCAGGGATACTCAGAAGACAGTGATTTTTATTGTGTAAGTGCACCCACGAATGACAAGAGAAGATTAACTATGCCTTCCCATTTCAAACCCTTGTCTCAAATTGTCTAAAGCAGATGTCTCAGTGGAGGTCATTAAATTGAGGACTAGTCAAGTGACATGTAACTCAGGACTGTTGCTAGGAAACAGATACTCCGAGTTCCAAGTATGGAAGTACAAAACAGGACTCAACACAGCATCAATCTTTAAGGGAATTGCTTTATCAGAATCTGTAGTTAAGGGACTCTTAGTGTGTGTCCCCATAGCAATTACAATATTATCAGAATCTGTAGTTAAGGGAATGTTAGTGTGTGTTCCCTTAGCAATTACAATACTCTTCACATCTGTTAGTCTCATACACAAATGAGGACACACACCAAATAGTAGAAAATGAGATGATTGTGCTTCTGTACCCCAAATGTGCTTGCTTTCAAATTCCCTTCTCAGCTGCAAATTAGGGGTAACACTAAAAAGAGATTCCTGTTGGAAGTCAGACACAAGAGTCATGAATGTTGGGGTGAGAATAATGAAACAAAAGATCTTAATTATATGTGTATGTATATATGTCATACATATACATGAATACATATACCTACATATATACAAATATATAATATAGCATAAATTATATACAAACATTAAATATATACACATACACACATGCACACACATCTCTCTCTGTAACTCATTTAACAAGTATTTATTCTACTATCTTATTCTATTATCAAGGTAGTACATATTTTTGTGATACATGTAATGATCTATTTGACCATGAATTGTTAGTGTTTCTGAAGAATTGTTTACCCAACTAATAATTTTAATACTTACATTTGGGGGGGAGGTTATGTTATGCTAATTGAACATAATCAGTGTTTCTTTAAAGTTCTGAAAACCACATAGAGACACCTTGTTTGTGTCTCACTAGGAACAACAACACCTTATTTGGAGGAGAACAGTACAGTCACTCATAATAGAGCTTTCAGAGAGGATTAGAGCTCTCTTTCCACTGTCAGTGGCATTTTGGTAGCATTCCATGGGAAACATAATATAAATGGACCTACATTTTAAATCACAATTTCAAAAATGCCAAATCATAGTTTCCTGGACAATATGTAGCATATTTCAAAACCTTATTCTCCACATTGCTAAAATAGGCATGATGCTATAAAACTGGCTCCTGATTCTATCTTATTTAAGTTTTCTTACATTATTGTTTACTAATAGGATATATATATATAAAGCATTTTTATTTAACTATTTAATTTTTTATTTTTTTGTGGTGTGTGTGTGTAGGTTATAACATCATGGAGCTGACTGAAGTCTCCTATCCTGGCCCTGTTCTCACCTGAAACACTTCTTAAGATCACTGACAGTATCAGAGTTAATGATTAATATCCTAGAACCCTTGTGAAGTGGGATCCAGGTGACTACTGAGTAGGTTCCTGGGAAAGGGAAAAGAATTGACTATCCAATAAGCACAAAGGATGGAAAATAACAAGAAATACAAAAGGCAAATCTATTTATTTAAAATCACAAGTTACAATTTGATGAAAGAAAGCTGATGGCTTTATTTCTGGAGAAGGGACATCTTGATTGGATGGTGAGGCTTTTGGTTGGATATTTTATAGGACCCTGTACTTTTCCTTTCCTGCACCCTTCCCCGGGTTATTTCTCCTTCACAGGCCTTTATATCTCTAATATTTTTCCAGGGAAAATGAAGTGGCCCTATCAGGGAAGGCAGTTGCTCTTCTTCCTGTCTGGCTGTGTCCTTTAACTCTTCTTGACCACACTCCTTCGTGGAACATTTATGTTTTTGGTTGATATGATATTTGGGTCTGGAGAGATGGCTCAGCACTTAAGAGCACTCACAGCTCTTGCAGGAAATCTGGCTTTGATTCTCTGAACCCACATGGGAGTCAACAAGCACCCTAAACTCCAGTTCCAGTTGATCTGGTATGCTTTTCTGACCTTCACGGGCACCAGGCATACATGTGTTACACATACACGCATGCAGGCAAAAGGAAAAATAAAAGTAAGATATTTATTTATGAACCTTTTTGTAGGTATTCTTTGCATCCCAAAGTTAACAGTCTTTGCATTTTCTCTTTAAGCATGGTGGACTTTACACACCTATCCAGAATTGTTCGAAGGAATTCTTCCTTAGTCTGCCCAGAGTGTGGCTTCATGATCACAATTCAATCTAAATCTAAAATATCCTCATGGTGTTCAGATAGGTTGGTTACTCAGCTGCTCATCCTCAGATTTGGATATTTTGAACATGCCATTTTCACTTTTTTAAAATTCTGATGCTCTTAAAATTTTACGGGCCCTGTTGATTCCACATTTTTTATGACAAAGAACTTCTATCAGACTACAAATCTAAAAATGTACAAAGTCATAAATAAATCATGTCTTAGGGAATTAAAGCTAGTATAATCACATTTCTTAAATCTTCCAATAGGAAATCTAAAGTTGGTGTGTAGCAAACTTCTTAAAATTTTGAGCTAATAACTGACTAAGCCCACACATTGAAGCGAGTCTCTTTGCTACGGAGAATTACTTTTGAGTCAGAATTTCTCCAGGTCACTTATTCTACTCTTTCAATTCTTCAATTGCTTCCTATTGCCTAAATGATTAAGTCTAAATTCAAAAGTGTGATTCATCAGCACTACCAATGAATTGAGCCCCTTTTATAGATATGGATTCATTTCTTGCTATTTTACAGCACACATCTCTCACAAAGTGTCTCATACAATATATTATTTCACAGTTCTGTTCTTTTATTCATACAGTTTCCTTTGACCAAAGTGCCAGCTTCAAATTTTTCTTTATCTTATATAGTTCTTTCTTCAAGTCTTAGCTCATGTCTCTTCTTGGTATTCTCTAAGAATACCTTGATGATTTAAGTGATCTTCCCTGCCCTGCAGCACTATGTGGATATCTGTCATTTCAGGTACACTACAGCACATTGAAGCCAGCACTAGTTTTGTTTTCATTCTCCATCCAGAATGCAAACTGTGCTTGTAATCATCATTTTTGTTCTTCACATTTCAGAATTCTCATTTCATTGTGCCTGCTGTGTGACTGAATAAATTGTTATTGTTTCTTTGGTATGAAGAAGACAATATAGCAAGTGGGTGTAGTTGGGGAAAAAAAAGACTGAATTATATTTAATATAAATCAAGTTAGTTGCCAGATAATCAGATGTAGATGGGTCCTATCTTTAAAGAAGGGTTCCTATTTTCAGAATTTTAGAGAATAACTTCAATTTTTTAATTCATGTACTGCTGGTAACATAATGACAATAACTTTTGCCAAACACAGTTGTGACTCAGGTTTAGTAACTATATATAGAAGAATGTTGCATTCGTACAATAACTTTGCACCAGACACAAAATAAATAACTGGACTTTCATGCTTAGGTATAGAAAAATATAAATTACAAACAATGAGTAAATGCTAAGCAGAAGCCACGATGTTCTCTCTGACTCCAGATTCATGAACACAAACAGAACATTTTGATGTCCAGTTTACATTAAGGTTATTAGGAGCTTAAAGCAACATGAAAATAAATTGAATAAGAAAGAAAGTTAGTGTCACTCCTAGAGATCAAAGAAAAACTAAAAGGAACAGTTCCAGAAAGTCTAAATTCTCTTTTCTGAAAAAAAAAGGCATCTCATAATTGGATGTATTAGTAATACAGAGAGCTGCTCTGAGTCATGTGACCACAGAAAGGCATTTCTATACTTCAGCAGAGTTCTTGTGGAAGGAAATATATTTTGAAATGTTTTTAATAACAAGATTTGAAAATTATTTCAATGTTAATTTTATTCATTATTCAATTATTTACCAAATTAAACTTCTTAGAGTAGATACATTTATCTACTATTGTTTTTTCAGTTATTTTAATTCTTAAAAAAAAAACTGTGGTACATCTGCACAATGGAATACTACTCAGCCATCAGAAACAACAAAATCATGCAAATGGCAGCCAAATGGATGAAACTAGAAAAGCTAATCCTGAGTGAACTAACCCAGACTCAGAAAGATGCACATGGCATCTATTCACTTATAAATCAGATTTTAGCCATATAGTACAGGATAACTATACTACAACCAACACACCAAAAGGAATAGGAACATAGACTTTGTTACCTGTTAATGAGACACTTTGCCCAAGTGGTGCTGTCATGTAAGGCCCCAGTA
This sequence comes from Lophiomys imhausi, assembly GCA_907164525.1. Lineage (NCBI taxonomy): Eukaryota > Metazoa > Chordata > Mammalia > Rodentia > Muridae > Lophiomys > Lophiomys imhausi. The sequence goes on from CAJQZJ010018033.1 coordinate 7,904,652, forward strand.
TTTGAGATTGCTCTTGGCTCTCATATGACTGCTGAACTGGGGTGGGGGACTGATATATAGGGACACTCTACTCCACAGGAGTTTGATGGAAGGGATAGGGGTAGAGGGTAGGAGAGCAGGAGTGGGAGAGGTGAAAAAGGGCACTGTAATAGAGATGTAACTTGAACTAATAAATAAACATTAAAAATATTTTAATTAAAATATAAGTAAATTACTTCTTCTCTCACTTTCCTCCATCCAATTCTTTCAATGTCCCATTCCTCAAGCATCTCCAATTGCCCACCCTCATTTTGAGATATATATATACATGTGTGTGTGTTAGATTTGATAGATATTTGATAGAAAGATAAATATAAATTCACAGATAGATTCACTCACACACATTTACCTTTTTGTTGGTTTTGTGTATGTGGTTTCATAACACTCTGCTTTGTATTATTTCATAACCAGCTTGGTGGATGGTCCCTGGAAGATTCTGATTCTCTTTCACTCAGCAGTCATCACCTGCCAGTAAATTTGGTCTAGGGGTGGAACCCCATGATACATTTTCCCCCTTCTGAATCAACATGTCTATTGACATTGACACTGTGTAAGTTTTGTTTAGACAGCCATTTTTACGAGATAGTCCTACAGCTGACTTCCTAGAATTCTGGCTTTTAACAATCTTTGAAATCCATCTTAGCTCATGTTCCAATGAGTTTTAGAGATCTATATTGTAGATCTATCCATTGGGACTGGACTTACCATGAGCTGAAAAGAGGGCATGATAATCAGTAGCCCTATGAATCTCTGATGCCTATGAACCACAGCAATGAACAGCATGCAAGATACTCCTAAGGGTGTAATAATGATATTCATATGCTTGTAAAAACTAATAGCTGTCTAATTAGATTAAAGAGACTCAATAGAAGGAAAATCATGCCTTCTGCTAGATACTTAGTCAAATACATGGAGCTAGTGATGCCATGTTTTATAAAAGGAAAACTTTTAAAGTCTACATTTCTTAAGGTTAAGCTACCTTCCTGGAGAGGAAGGTGTGGGAGAATGTCTTCAGTTTCAACAATCTGAAGTGTGCTGACAAGTTTTATGCCAACTTGATACAGCTACAGTGATTTTAGAAGAAGAAACCTTAGTTGAGTAAATACGGGCAACATATTAGTCTGTGGGTAAGCCTATGGTGTATTTACTTGCTTGAGGTTTGAAGGGGGAAGCTCCAGCTCATTGCAGACAATGTAATTATTGGACTAAGTACTATGTGAGGCCAACTGAACAAGCTATGAGGAGCAATCCAGTAAGCAGTTTTCCTTCATGGCCTCTGCGTTAGTTTCTGCTTCCTGCTTCTGGCCCTCACTTCCCTTCTTGATGGGCTACAACTATGAGCAGAAATAAACCCTTTCTTCCCCTCATTTATTCATGGTGTTTATCATAACAATAGAATATGAAACTAAGACAAGAGGCAAGCATCTAATAGTCCTAATTCAGGCCTGATAACTAAAGGAAGTAGGAAGACTTTAAAACGGAGGTAGTTAGCATTGTATGTGTGGGAATGGACACCACAATGCTGGGTGATTGGTGCTGGTAACTGGAGCAAACAATTTTCAACAAGTTACTGGTTTGGTTCTGCTGATTATAATTTTTCTGTGGTCTTCATAATTCATTTTTTCATGTCCACATTTGGAATAGTTTGTCTATGTGGCCTGTTAATTTCCCAAAATATTTTATTATTTTTGGAAATGATCATATATGTATACAATACAATCTGATCACACTAGCTCCCCTCACTCCCTTATTCTCTTTCTATGCCAACTAAATCCTACCTCTCCACCTCTCAATAATACTCATCACACCTTCATATATTTTGCTTATGTTTTGTGAATTTTGTGACCTACTAATCACAAAGACAGACACAGACTCTTTTTCACTGATGTTTTCTGAGTCTTTAAGGATAAAGGGTGTGAGTTATGAGGATGTATCATTTAAAATTGATGCTCAGTCCTTTATTTCTAATACTTTGACCATTTATATATACTTGTATTAACTGATATCCACTAAAAGAAGTCTTCTCTGTCAATGGCCTATATCAATGGCTGCCCATAAATATTTATAAGACAATCTAGCAATGTGACAATTTAATTAAATAACAATAGAAGCTTTTACTCCTAGGGTCTATAAACTGAATATTCTGGCTTCTGACCATGTTTATAAGACCAGTCAAGAAATTTCCTCCTCAAAAGAAAGTCACAGAAACAACCAGGATGCTGCTAGTCACCCCAAATAATTATGCCACTATTGCAAGTGTGACCTTAAGTAGTTTGGCAGGTAGATACTCTGAAAGGTAGGTTCCATTCTGTGTAAGATTGCTGATGCCTTTTCTCTCATAGCAGCCTCTATTGCATCCTCTAGTACCATGGAAGCAGGCCATTTTTCTGCTGTTTTGAGATTTATTTGTCTATGTTCTGAAGCTATGTGTTGTGTCTTTAGCATTAGGATACTACCAAGTAGTTATGGTGTATATCTAAGAGCATTTTGCAATAGTTTAGGTTGCTTTAGAATTCTCTGGGATCTTACTTATTCAGTACAATGTACTTAAGATTGTAACACATATCTTAAAGCACAATTTTTATGGCCCATGTCTTTCTTGAGCAAGTATTGTGATAGATGGTCTTGACGATAAATTTGATGATATCTGGAATTAACTAAAATCCAAGTGGCTGAGTATCGCTGTAGGGTATTTTTTCATAGTTAAATAATTTGAAATGTGAAGACCCAGCTTTTATCCAGATCCTTGAGGTCTAAAGATCTACTTTTAATCTGTATCTTTAGATGTGGGAAGATCTACATTAAATCTAGGTGTAACCTTGTGATGGTAGTATATATAAAGAGCATGAAAAAATGAAGCTCTTGCTTTTTGCCTGGTTGCCATCACTCTACTTGACAAGTGCACTCCTTTAGAGTTATTATAGCCTACTACTTCAGAATTCAGTTGTTTACTAAAAACTATATGAGACATCCAGCCTCATGAACTGAAACAGTTACTGGGTTCTTGGACTTTTCATCATGAGACACCCTTTATTGGAATAGTTGGGACATAACCTCTAAGCCACTCTGATAAATCTAGTGGGTGTTTTTTTTTTTAGCACGGAGATTCATTCTATCAGTTCTGTTTCTCTACAGAACCCTGTCAAATACAAGCATCATCTACATATACTTGATACCTCTATTAAGATATTTTAAAATTATATTTTGAAATAATCTTAATAACAAGTGACTTTCTACAAGGCTTTTTCATTTATCTTTAGTTTAATTTAACCTTCCCCTCCTTTCATTCCATTAAGGATCTCTTAATTTTTTTACAATCCACTCTACCTTTTTTTCTTCTTTCATATCACCTGTATTCTACAATTTTTTCTTATCATGTATTTTAATGAGTTGTGAAAAAAATACTGGGCTTTCATCTGGCTTCCAATAATCCCTTCTTTGCATTACTCCCTACCCCATTTTCTCCAAAGTTCTGTGTATCTTACTGCTTAAGACTTTTCATCTGCAGTATCATACAGTTTTGTTTTATTTTACCTGTAACTTGTCATATCTCTGTAATAAATGCTATGGACTCAGGATTAGAACCAGATCAAGATCAGGATAAGACTTAAAGAAGTCTGCAAGCATCTGAAGCTCCATACTCAGGCTAAACCCTAAATCTGACCCAGGAAAGATTTAACAGGCTCAAGGAATTCCTAGACTCCCAGTGAAAGCTGAAAAACATGGCAAGAAGTCACAATGAAGGAGCCTCTGATCTTAAGTAGAAATCCCATACAGAAAAATATCTCAAACTGGTGATGACATAGTCCTTTTTTGAACATTTTGAATGCCTGTAATGAGAGAAGAAAGGAGACCCAAACTTATAAAATGAAAAGAAAAGAAAAGAAAAGAACAAAACTCAGCCAACACACTCCAGATGAACCAGTGTTACTAAAGAAACACAGTAACATAAAAAAGTGGTGGTTTGAATAGGTAGGTCTCCCATAGACATATGTCTTTGAATACTTTGTCATAGAGAATGGCACTATTAGGAGGTGTAGCCATATAGTAGGTGTGGTCCTGTTGGAAGAAGTATGTCACTGTGGAGGCATCCTTTAAAGTTGTATATGTTCAAACTATGCCCAGTGTGATACATAGTCTGTTTCTGCTGCCTGTGGATCAGGAGGTAGAACTCTCAGCTCCTTCTCCAGCAATACTTCTGCCTGCACACTGCATGTCATGATAATAGACTAAATCTCCGAAAGTGTAAGCCAGCTCCAAATAGATGTTTTCCTTATAAAAGTTTCCATGGTCACGGTGTCTCTTCACAGCAATAGAAACCCTAACTAAGAAACAAAACAAAGATAACAAATGACTAGTAGTTTTCACTTAAATCAAATCGCAAAGAGAGGTCTGGGAACCAGAACAATTTGTAAAGACTTCCAGAAAAATAATTCAAAAGAATAATTACAAATGTGTTCAAACAACTCATAGAAGACATGAAGGTTTCTTATGACAACACAAACATCAGCTAAATGAAGCAAAATTGTTGACATGAGACATGAAAATACCATTCATAAAATATAGAAATGTTTGAAAGTAAAACTGAAATTGTGTGAGAAATGAAAAAATCAATAATAACCCAAGTTAAAAGACCAGTGGAGCCTTGACAATCAAATGGACCATGTGGCAAGCAGAATATAAGTTCCTAAATGCAAGGTAGAGGCAAGAAAACCCAGGAAGGTAATACTCAGATACTTGTAAACTAAAATGGGTCTCTGCTGACTGGGCACAGTTTTTCTAATTCTAGAAGTGGAGCAATGAAAAACTGAAACAAATTGTAGTTTACTACAGCAAGACCATTAAGACAGCCTTGGTAAAAAAGAAAGGAAGAAGACACTTCTTCTGCCTCCTTTTCTGCCATAAACTTTCTACCAACAATGAATTGATGATGCCAAAGAAAAAGGAAAGAGAACAAGTAAAAATAAATAAATAGATAAATAAATAAATAAAGCAGCTTTTCAACATAAAAAAACAGACTTAAAAATGATTTTGAATTTTCAATACTGCAAATGGTCATGAAAACATGCCAGAGAAAGTTGACAAAATAGCTCAGGAGGCAGCATTTATGATGGATTATATTCTTAGTTTAAATTGTCACTTTTTGACTGTGAAAATTAGTTGATCAGTAGAGAAATAAATCTAAAGATACATCTGGTGACACAAGATTGTAAAATTAACTATTACAGAGTTTAAGACAGAAAAATCCTACACTCACTGCCTGCCTGAGGTGCAGGACAAGTTCAAAGCCAGCCAGAGAATTTTGGTGAGACCCTGTATAAAAAAGTAAAGTAAACAGAGATTGAAATGTAAATTAGCAGTAAACTCCTTAACTATCATGTGTGAGGCACTGGACTCAAACCTTAGAACTAAAAAGTGTAAAGATAATGTATTTTTAAGAAATGGAAATTTAAGAATTACAACATAAAATGAATAAATAAAAACTAAATGAAGAAAATAAAGTAAGTGTAGTATCAGGAATTCTCCCCTTCACACTCCTATTTTGCCCTTATCTAATTTAGATTTGGAACATAGGATAAGATTAATTTAACTTGGCTTCACATATGTACTCATCAAAGAACTAATCAAAGAATAATTGTCAAAGAATATAGGAATATATATGGCTGAATTTTCTCTACACAAGTTATAGCTTGACTCATTCTTAGTTTCATAGATGTAGAAGACATCTTGGGTAAAATTCTTCTTACTAAGCTCCATACAAAGCTCAAAACTTGTGAAAGAACAGTAACTCTTCTGTTAAAAGCATTCATAAGATTTACTTATCATAAGTACCTTCTCAGTAGGTTAATATCAGCACCATGGATAGTGAGAGAGGTATAGGTTTAATATGTATGTATGTGTTGTGTATACTTCAGGTAAATATAAAATAATAGACCCCTAGTGGATTTATGAAACAACCCTGTTGCTATTTACCCCTCACCCTTCCTTCTCCCGCTATTGGCCTCTATCTCTACTCTGCAGTTGGAACCTCTCCCTATTTGTCCATTTTCCACTTCATATCACCCGTGTCCTGATAGTTCTGTTTCACTCAATCAACCCCAGATTATGGCCCCTTTTTATTTTCCTGGTTACTGTGATTTCTCAATTTTTTTTTTTACTCATGTTTGACGATTAGGAGTCAAGAGCCACAGATGAGAGAACACAGGGGGCATTTGTCTCTGTATGTCTGGATTACCTCATTTAATATAGTCTTTTTGAGATCCATTCATTTACCTTCAAATTAATTCTTTTATGCTGAATGATCACATTTCTCTACGATGCATAGATACAGTTGCGTATATATTCCACATTTTATTAATATTCTTTTTGTAAATTTTCATGCTGCAGCTATCATCCCTCATCAAAAAACCTTCTCTTTACAAATAGTGAAGATCATCACATGAATCCACAACTGAAAATGCTTCAGAGATTAATAGATCTTGATGAGTTCAAGCCAAGTGTCATAGCTCATGCATCTACAAATTCTACGGCTAAGGGGACATCTCAGAAGAAGTGATGGAAATATTATTGAGAGCCAGAAGGCCAGAAAATCTGCTGTGAAATGGGTCCTCCTAGAAATGATTGAATAAACAAGACCAGAACAATGGCAATATGGAAGTAGAAAATGTTTGTGGAACCCTATCTTTAGACAAAGAACTATAGGCACCTACTGAATGCTGAAAGAATTATTCCTGAGATGAGCTCCTTTATTGGTTTTCCAAAACAGCATGAAGTGTGTGTGCATGTTTTGTGTGTGTGTGTGTGTGTGTGTGTGTGTGTGTGTGTGTGTGTGTGTGTAAAAGTATCTTTTATTCACCTAATGCAATTGTCACCTTGCAGGCTTACAGTTCAACAAGCTCACACTTTCTAGCCCTTTCTGAACTCTGGCTGGATTATTCAACTCAGGTGTTTGGGTGCAAATTCCTCTCCAAGCTGACTAATTCAATATGGCTTCTCTCACCCTCTGTTTGAATTGCTTTGCTTGGCCTCAACTAAGTCTGACAATCCGTTCTAATCTTCTGGCTTCCTGTTCTCTGACTTCAACTGCCCCTGTTGACCTGCTCTGAACTGCTCAAACTCACACACACAACTGCCATGAACTGAACAAATTCAACTCCACTGCACTGACCCTGAGTTCACTGCCTGAACTTAACTGAACTGAACTTTATTGAGTGAACTCAATTGACTGTCTGTCCCTGCACTGCTCTTTTCTTTTTTTCACATGGCATTTGATTTTTATTTTTATTTTTATTTATTTATTTATTTATTTATTTATTTATTTATTTATTTGTTTGTTTATTTATTTATTTATTTACTTTTTGGGGGAAAGAAAGGGTTTATTTCACTCACAGTTCTGCATAACAGTTGTTCATCATCAAAATCAGTGAGGGCTGGGTGTGGTGGCATGCACCTTTAATCCCAGCACTCAGGAGGCAGAGGCAGGTGGATCTCTGTGAGTTCAAGATCAACCTGGTCTACAAAGTGAGTCCAGAACAGTCAAGGATACACAGAGAAACCCTGTCTCAAAAAACTGCTCTTAAGTAGACCCTCTTTCCTGTCTGTTCTTGTGAAAGTTAGATGTATTCTGACTCTGACTCATTCAGTCAAATCTGTCTCAGATTTGTCCCTCACCCCTCAATTAGACATGTCTACCAAATATGGGTGCTTCCTTTTTCAAACTAACTTTACTGTCATTGTTTAGGATTAATGGTGTATGCTAAAGATGTGTCTGTATTCCAGAGAGATTTTCCTTTACATTGTTTTAATTGTGCTATTTGTGACAACAATTGAATGTGATATCTCCAGATTTGTTTTTTAATTGTACAGAGTTGATTTGGCTATTCTTGTTTTTTTGTTATTCCACATGAAGTTGAGAATTGTTTTTTCCAGGTCTACAAAGAATTGTGTTGGTATTTTGATAGGAATTACATTGAATATGTATATTGCTTTTGGCAGGATGGCCATTTTTATTATGTTGATCCTACATATCCATGAGCATGGGAGATCTTGCCATCTTCTAATACTCTCCTTAATTTCTTTCTTCATGAACTTGAATTACTTGTCATACAGGTCCTTCACTTGCTTGATTAGAGTTACCCTCAGGTATTTTATATTGTTTGTGGCTATTGTAAAGTGTGTTGTTTCCCTAATTTCTTTCGCAGCCCATTTATTTTTTTGTATAAAGAAGGGCTTCTGATTTTTTTGAATTAATTTTGTATCCAGCCACCTTAATGAAGGTGTTTATTAGTTGTAGGAGTTCTCTGGTGTAATTTTTTGGGTCACTTATGTACACTATCATATGTCTCCAAATAGGGATAATCTGACTTCTTTGTTTCCAATTTGTTTCTCCAGATTTCAATCTATATTATAGAGCAATAGTAATAAAAACAGCATGGTTCTGGTGTAGAATCAGACCAGCAGATCAATGGAATTTAATTGAAGACCCAGAAATGAACACACACACCTATGGTCACTTAATTTTTGACAGAGAACCCAAAATGGAAAAAGCACAGCATCTTCAACAAATAGTGCTGGTCTAACTTGATGTCGACATGTAAAAGAATGAAATTAGACCCATACTTATCAACTTGCACAAAACTTAAGTTCAAATGGATCAAAAACCTTAACATTAATCCCAGCACACTACATCTAATAGAAGAGAAAGTAGGGGAAAGCCTCAAACTCATTTGTAATAAAAAAAATTAATTAAATTGTGTTGCAGTATTTATATTATATTTAATTAGTTTGGTGGCTAATCCTTAACCATCCATTATAAAACAGGACACACAGAGACCACATAGATTTTAACAAGCCTTGGCCTGAGTTGTACAATCCTAGCCCATCTAAGCTAGCTCATAATTCTAGTACCCAAATATGACCCATATATACATACGTCCCCTTGGACAGCTATTCTCCACGGTATGCCGATGTTGCTGGCCATGTGGAATGAGGTTCTTTTCTCTAACCCATGGTGTGTGCCTCCTTCCTGCTGCTCCTGGTTGGAATGCTTCTTCTTCCTTCTGCTTGCTGGAATGCATTAATCCTCTGTCTAAAGCACAGGCTTCCTGCTCTAATCTCAGAAAATCCCACCTTTCTCTGTCTTTGCCCAATCTCAGGCCTCAGCATTTACTTGAACCAATCAGAGTCAATGTAAGTAACAGACGGCAAGCAGGACCAATCAATTAATAGTTAGAATGCTTAACACCTCCCCAACAATTCCCTCCTTTTGTCTAAAAAAAAAAAATCAGAACACCAATAACTCAGGCTCAAAGACTAAAAATCAGTGAATCGGACCTCATGAAACTGACAAGCTTCAGTAAGGCAAAGGACACTGTCATTCTAACAAAATGGAAAAGATCTTTACCAACCCGACTTCTGACAGAGGGCTAATATCCATAATTTAAAAGGACTCAAGAAATGAACAACAAGAAACCAAACACTCCAATTAAAAAATGGGGAACAGAGCTAAACAGAGAATTCACAAGGGAGGAATCTTAAATGGGAATGAGACATTTGGAGAAATGCTCAACATCCTTAATCATCAGAGAAATGCAACTCAAGATGACTCTGAAATTCCATCTCACACCTGTTAGTATGGCTAATATCAAAAACTCAAATGACAGCACATGCTGGTGAGGCTGTGAAGAAAGGGGAACACTCCTCCATTGCTGGTGGACATGCAAACTTGTACAACCACTATGAAAATAAGTCTGGAGATATCTTAGAAAATTTGGAATATCCCTACCTTAAGACCCAGCCATACTACTTCTGGGTATCCACACAAAGGATGCCTCACCAAACCACAAGGACTATACTCATCTATGTTCATAGCAGCCTTTTTTTTTAATAGCTAGAAACTGGAAACAACCCAGATGTCCCTCAACTGAAGAATGAATAAAACAAAACAAAACAAAAAACTGTGGTACATTTACACAATGGAATACTTCTCAGTTATCAGAAACAGGGAAATCATGCAATTTGCAGTCAAATGGATGGAACTAGAAAAGTTCATCCTGAGTGAGTCAACACAGACTCAGAAAGATGCATATGGCATCTACTCACTTATCATTGGATTTTAGCTAAATAGTACAGGATAATTATCCTACAACCAACACACCAAAAGGATCAGGAACATTGGCTTTGTTACTTATTAATTGGAAGATTTTCCCCAGGTAGTGCTACCATGTAAATCCCCAGTGCAAGAGGAAGCTCTTAGCCCTCATATGACTGTTGAACTGAGAGTGGCTTATATGTGGAGACACTCTAAATGGGAGGAGTGGGATGGGTGGGAGAGGGAGGGGAGGGTGGGAAAGTGGAACTGGGAAGGGTGGAAGAAGGGAATTGTGATGGAGGTATAACTTGAAGTAATAAATAAACAAGCAAACAAACAAAAAAGAATTGAATGTAACTAAAAGCAGCTATGACAAGATAATTCCCTCAAGGCATGTTCTTATTCGTATTTCTTTCCACCATGTTCTGGTGCCTGGACCTCTACCTACTCCCAGTGATCTTTTAATGTTTTTAATCCCTTATTGGGTTTAACCATTCATTAAGTGGAAAGCATCATGATTTAATTATCTCTGGAAAAGTCTTCACAGACACTCACACGGATGCTTAGCTATCCTCTTAGATATTTCTTAACCCAGTTAAAATTAAAATCACAGTGACTCTCCACAAGGAAACGCTCTCAGTGCATTATTAATAAATATGGATTGCTTCTCTTGGAAATTTTAATGTTTTTTCCATAAATTAGAAAAATTAAAATAAGTGATTTTTATTATTGTAAAACAATTAAATATAATAAAGGGGAAAATTGACTTGATGTAGAAACTAATCAAAATTTTACAAAAATAACCATAGAGCCATATCTAAATCTGTCTTGTAGCATCTTGTTATATGTACATTTCACTGCTAACTGATTGTCTGGGTGAATCACCTTTGTCAAGCTTGTACAGTATCACCATTGTATGGGTTACCTTTCAAATATCCTGGCATATTCCTTTCCATTGCCTTCAGAATTGATTATCCTGAGGACAAAGAAACCTCACTTGAAAGAATGAAGTGTGCAGCAGGAGCATCAATGCAGACCGACTCCAGCCACCAAAATTCTGAATAATGGGTTATAGCAAACCTGCAGTGAAAAGGAATATTGGAAAAGATGATGATGATAATGAGGAGGAGGAGGAGGAGAAACATCTGGCTGATAATATATAAAAGGTTACCTCAGGTTAGCTCCTAATTGGGAAATGTTGCCATCCCGTGGGAATTAAGATCACACGCAGCCCTGTCACCACAGTGCTGCTAATATAGTTTATTAAAGATTCAGAAGCTTCCATCTGCACAGTGCAGAATTCTCATTAAGCCCCGCATGCTTAAAAGACTTGCAGATACAATCCTATGCTATTTTAGTTAGTTGACTGTTCCTCACAATATCATTAATTAAAGAAACATAAAATTCCGGACTTTAATAACAAAATGATTTGATTTGTTCAGACTATACATAACTATCCACAGTAATTTGTCTTCTAAAAACAGCACATCTGTATAATCCTAACAATATTAGTACAGAAATGAAATCTGAATAGTGGATGTTATCAATATTGCCACTCTCTCTTTTGCTTTGTTTTAAGGAATTTCTTTGAAAGAACAAAGACACATAGTGTAATTGAGATGCAATTCAATGCTTGATGTGTAGGTCAGGTGGTTGAAAATCGTGTAGTGGCCAAATAGTTCAATCCCTAAAACATTTAACTATGGGATTTATATTCTTCATCAATACTGAATTTATATATCGGTTCTAGGAAATTTGGTGGAGTCTTGGGAATTGTGTTTTTATTTGGGAAGCTTTAGATTTTGTAACAATTTATGACTACAAAGAATTAGATGACATTTTTATGCACAATTTGTTCTTATTTATCTTTCTCATGCTTCCATCTTCTTACTGAAGGTCTTATTCCTTTCTCTAAACTATCTTACAGATTCTCTTACTCTCCTTTTCCTATCTTCTCTCTTTTCCCCTTTAATGTCCATATGCATAAAATTGTATGTTGCAATATCTTTACATCCTTGGGAAAATCTTACTCAATAACAGTGAATATATCCTTAAAAGTAAGCCATAAATAGGAAAAAGGACAACATTTTAACAAATGGTGCTGGTCCAACAGGATGTCGACATGTAAAAGAATGAAATTAGACCCATACTTATCACCATGTATAAAACTTAAGTCCAAGTGGATCAAAGACCTTAAAATAAGGCTGGTCACACTAAATCTACAGAAGAGAAAGTGGGGAAAACCCTTGAAGTCATCAGCATAGGTGACAACTTCCTGAACAGAACACCACCAGCAGGATCTAAGATCAACAATCAATATATAGGACCTCATGAAACTTAAAAACTTCTGTAAGGCAAAAGACACTGTCATTTGAACAAAACAGCAGCCTATAGATTGGGAAAAGATCTTCACCAACCCCACAACTGACAGAGGTTAATATCCAAAATTTACAAAGAATCCAAGAAATTAAATGCCAAAAAAACCAATTAATCCAATCAAAAACTGGGGAACAGAGCTAAACAGAGAGTTCACAAAGGAGGAAACACTAATGACTGAGAGACACTTGAAGAATGCTCAGCATTTTAATCATTAGAGAAATGAAACTCAAAACAACTCTGAGGATCCAAGATGGCGCCGACCATAGAGCAGTGCATCTGAGTAGTAGTGAATGAGATTAGTCATTGTGGAGTGAATGTGAGGTCCCCTAGCCTACAGTGAAACACAGACGGTGTCTGAATGCCCACAGCGAACATTGAGACCAGTCACCAGGTAAAAGAGCCCACACAGTTCCCGGGAACACAACCCTGAGATCAGCCAGCTCCGTCACCGGTCTGGAGAGGAGCTCTGGCTAGAGATCTAGCCCAGGAGCGGATCCAGCCCACGGCTCCAGCCACAGACCAGCAGCCCCGCCTGTCTGCCTGATATCCAGCCTGCACTCCAGCCGCACCACAAGAGCAAAGGTAAGTGAGATTATTTTTTTCCAGAGTTTCCAACATGGTGGCACAGTGTGCACTGTAGCGGAGAGGCAGAGACCTAACCCAGTCACAGCAAAGCAATTAGGAACCAAGACTGCCTGCAAACAGAGCCCGGGACAGTGTGTTCTCCACAAATACTGGGGCGGGTGGGTCACTCACCCTAGCACCCAAGCATCTGAGGCAGTCAGCAACAAGCGCACTGAGGCCTGCATCTGTTGTGGGTGGAATTCCCTGCCTGCACAGTCAGCCCAGCTGGGGAGCCAGAACGACTGGGTCAGTGAGAGGAGAACACAGACCCAACCACAGCTCTACCTGCCTTTCTGAGGAGACCTGTCAGCTCCCAGGTCCTCAGAGGCTAACCCTCTCCCCACTCCAATCCCCTCTATATTGGTCCAATTGGGTCACAAGCAGTTGAGGAGAGCAGCAGCCACCCTCCTCTCCGAGAGCCAGTCAGTCTATTACAGGAATCTGCCCGCCATCTGGAGGTAAACACCAGGAACTCAGGATCAGCCAACCCCCAGGGCAGGGAGTTTTCCTGAGCACCAAGGTCAGGTAACAAAAGAAACAAACAGATAACACCTGGGTCCATCTGATGACAAAAGGTCAGCGCAAGAACATGGTAAAAAAAAACCAAAACAATAGGATGTCTCCAGATCCTAGCAATAATGCTACAGACAACTCTGGACAGCTGAACCCAATTGAAGCAAAGGAAAATGACCTTAATCCTACACTTATATTAATAATAGAAGGCCTAAAGGAGGAAATCAAATACCTCAGAGAGCAACAACAAAGTACTGCAAAGGAGGTGATAGAAATGAATAAAGCACTTAAAGGAATGAAAGACCTGAAAAGGGAAGTTGAAGCAATGAAGAAAATCCAATCTGAGACATCCATAGAACTGGAAAATCTTAAGAAAAGAATCGGAACTACAGACACTAGCATCACCAACAGAATACAAGAGATGGAAGAAAGAATTTCAGGCTCAGAGGATAAAATTGAAGAAATGGATACATCTGTCAAAGAAAATGTCAAATCTAAAAAAGTCCTGACACAAAACCTTCAGGAAATCAAGGACACAATGAAAAGACGGAATCTCAGAATAATAGGAATAGAAGAAAGAGAAGAGTCCCACCTCCATGGACTAGAAAATATCTTCAACAAAATCATTGAAGAGAATTTCCCAAATCTAAAAAAAGAGATGTCTATAACTGTACAAGAAGCTTACAGAACCCCAAATAGATTAGACCAGAAAAGAAAATCTTCCCGCCACATAATTATCAAAACACTAAATGTACAGAACAAAGAAAGAATTATAAAAGCTGCTAGGGAAAAGGGTCAAGTAACACATAATGGCAAACCTATCAGAATCACACCTGACTTTTCTTCAGAGACTCTAAAAGCCAGAAGGGCCTGGACAGACATCTTGCAGACCCTAAAAAACCACAAATGCCAGGCCAGACTACTATTCCCTGCAAAATTGTCAATCAACATAGATGGAGAAAACAAGATATTCCATGACAAAGCTAAATTCAAACAATATCTATACACAAATCCAGCTCTACAGAAGATGTTAGAAGGAAAACTTCAACCCAAAGAGGTTAACTACACACAAGAAAGCACAGGAAGCAAATAGCATGCCTGCAGCAAAAACAAAAGGAAAGAAGCTCACTCACACACTATTTCTACCAACATCAAGATGGCAGGAAGTAACAATCACTGGTCATTAATATCTCTCAACATCAATGGACTCAATTCCCCAATAAAAAGGCACAGGCTAGCAGAATGGATGCGAAAACAGAATCCCACATTCTGCTGTTTACAAGAAACACACCTCAGCAAAAAAGATAGACATTATCTCCAAGTAAAGGGCTGGAAAAAGATATACCAAGCAAATGGACCCAAGAAAAAAGCTGGAGTAGCAATTCTAGTATGCAACAAATTGGATTTTCAACCAACATTAATCAAAAGAGATGGGGAAGGACACTATATACTCATCAAAGGAAAAATCCACCAAGATGAAATTTCAATACTAAACATCTATGCCCTAAATGTAAGACCACCCACATTCATTAAAGAAACATTACTGAAGCTCAAATACCACATTGAACCTCACACATTAATAGTGGGAGACTTCAACACACCACTCTCACCACTGGACAGATCAACAATGCAGAAACCAAACAGAGAAATAATGAACCTCACAGATGTCATCAATCAAATGGACCTAATTGATATCTACAGAACATTTCACCCCAAAACAAAAGAATACACTTTCTTCTCGGCACCTCACGGAACCTTCTCCAAAATCGACCATATAGTCGGTCACAAAGCAAGCCTCAAAAGATACAGGAAAATTGAAATCACTCCTTGTAACTTATCAGACCATCATGGAATAAAGCTAGGCTTCAACAGTAACAAAAACAACAGAGTGCTTGCAAAAACATAGAAACTGAACAACTCTCTCCTCAATGACCTCTGGGTCAGGGAAGAAATAAAAAAAGAAATTAAAGTCTTCTTAGAACTCAATGAAAATGAAGGTACAACATACCCAAACTTATGGGACACATTGAAAGCAGTGCTAAGAGGAAAGTTTATAGCTCTAAGTACCTTCAAAAAGAAACTGGAGAATTCCTATACTAGCCACCTAAAAGAACACCTGAAAGAGCTAGAACAAAAAGAAGCAAACACTCCCAAGAGGAGCAGACGAGAGGAAATTATCAAACTCAGGGCTGAAATCAACAACTTAGAAACAAAAAGAACAATACAAAGAATCGACAAAACCAAGAGCTGGTTCTTTGAGAAAATCAACAAAATAGACAAGCCCTTAGTTAAACTAACTAAAAGGCAGAGGGAAAATACCCAAATCAACAAAATCAGAAATGAAAAGGGGGAAATAACAACAGACATTGAGGAAATCCAAAGAATCGTTAGGTCCTACTTCAAAAACTTGTACTCCACAAAATTGGAAAATCTAAATGAAATGGACAATTTTCTTGACAGATTCCACCTACCAAGGTTAAATCAAGAACAGGTAAACAAATTAAACAGTCCTATAACCCTTAAGGAAATAGAAGAAGTCATTAGACGTCTTCCAACCAAAAAAAGCCCAGGCCCAGATGGTTTCAGCACAGAATTCTACCAGACATTCAAAGAAGAGCTAACACCAATATTCTTCAAACTCTTCCACAACATAGAAACAGAAGGAATACTGCCAAACACATTCTATGAGGCCACAGTTACCCTGATACCTAAACCTCACAAAGACCCAACGGAGAAAGAAAATTTCAGACCAATTTCCCTTATGAACATGGATGCAAAGATACTTAATAAAATACTTGCAAACCGGATCCAAGATCACATCAAAAGTATCATACACCATGATCAAGTAGGCTTCATCCCAGGGATGCAGGGGTGGTTCAACATTAGAAAATCCATCAATGTAATCCACCACATAAACAAGCTGAAAGAAAAGAACCACATGATCATCTCATTGGATGCTGAAAAAGCTTTTGACTAAAACAGCACCCTTTCATGACAAAAGTCTTAGAGAGATCAGGCATACAAGGATCATACTTAAAAATAATAAAAGCAATTTACAGCAAGCCAATAGCCAACATCAAATTAAATGGAGAGAAACTTAAAGCATTTCCTCTAAAATCAGGGACAAGGCAAGGCTGCCCACTCTCTCCATATCTCTTCAACATAGTACTTGAAGTTTTAGCTAGAGCAATAAGACAACTAAAAGAGATCAAGGGGATACAAATTGGAAAGGAAGAAGTCGAAGTATCCCTATTTGCAGATGATATAATAGTATACATCAGTGACCCCAAAAATTCCACCAGAGAACTTCTACAGCTGATAAACTCCTTCAGCAAGGTGGCCGGATACAAAATCAATTCAAAAAAATCAGTAGCCCTTCTTTACACAAAAGATAAATGGGCTGAGAAAGAAATAAGGGAATCAACACCCTTCACAATAGCCACAAATAATATAAAATATCTGGGGGTAACTCTAACCAAGCAAGTGAAAGACCTGTATGATAAGAACTTCAAGACCCTGAAGAAAGAAATTGAAGAAGATATCAGGAGATGAAAAGATCTCCCTTGTTCATGGATAGGTAGGATCAACATAATAAAAATGGCAATCTTACCAAAAGCAATATACAGATTCAATGCAATTCCTATCCAAATACCAACTCAATTTTTTACAGATCTGGAAAAAACAATTCTCAACTTCATATGGAATAACAAAAGAACCAGAATAGCTAAATCAATCATGTACAATAACAGAACATCTGGAGGTATCACCATCCCGGATTTCAAGCTGTACTACAGGGCAATAGTAATAAAAACAGCATGGTACTGGTATAGAAACAGACCAGTTGACCAATGGAATCGAATTGAAGACCCAGAAATAAACCCACACATCTATGGTCACTTAATTTTTGATAAAGAAGCCAAAAACATACAATGGAAAAAGGAAAGGTTCTTCAATAAATGGTGCTGGTCTAACTGGATGTCAACATGTAGAAGAATGCAAATAGATCCATACTTATCACCCTGTACAAAACTTAAGTCTAAGTGGATCAAGGACCTCAATATAAATCCAGACACACTAACATTAATAGAAGAGAAAGTGGGAAAAAGCCTTGAAATCATTGGCACTGGTAGCAACTTCCTGAATAGAACACCAATAGCTCAGGCACTAAAACAAACAATCAATAAATGGGACCTTATAAAATTGAAAAGCTTCTGTAAGGCAAAGGACACTGTCCTTAGAACAAAACAGCAGCCTACAGAGTGGGAAAGGATCTTCACCAACCCAACATCTGACAGAGGGCTAATATCCAAAATATATAAAGAACTGAAGAAATTAAACACCAAAAAATCAAATAACCCCATCAATAAATGGGGTACAGAGCTAAACCGAGAATTCACAGAAGAGGAATCTCTAAAGGCTGAGAGGCATTTGAGGAAATGTTCAACATCTTTGGTTATCAGGGAAATGCAACTTAAAACAACTCTGAGATTCCATCTCACACCTGTCAGAATGGCTAAGATCAAAAACTCAAGTGATAGCACATGCTGGCGAGGATGTGGAGAAAGGGGAACACTCCCCCATTGCTGGTGGGACTGCAAACTTGTGCAACCACTTTGGAAATCAATCTGGAGATATCTTAGAAAATTGGGAATAAATCTACCTCAAGACCCAGCTATACCCCTCTTGGGCATATATCCAAAAGATCTGAAACGAAACCAAAAGGACATTGCCTCAACAATGTTCATAGCAGCTTTATTTGTAATAGCCAGAAACTGGAAACAACCCAGATGTCCATCAACTGAAGAATGGATAAAAAAACTGTGGTACATATACACAATGGAATACTACACAGCTATCAGAAATGAGAAAATCATGCAATTAAACCAAATGGATGAAACTAGAAAAGCTCATCCTAAGTGAGCTGACGCAGTCCCAGAAAGATAAACATGGTATGTATTCCCTTACAAATGGATATTAACCATACATCAGAGGATAACTATCCTACAACCCA
>CAJQZJ010018033.1:7926155-8041584 GCA_907164525.1 Lophiomys imhausi
AAGTAGAATGTTAAAGTCAGGTGCCAAATACATATGGACTGGACATTGGGAATGTATGCTAAGCCATATAACTCTTATAATCGTGGCCTATTTATTTCTGTTGTTTTGTATTGTATTTATAGTTATAAGAAAAAGAACCATTATTTGGACTGAAATGGAGAGCTGTTGGGGGGAAAAATAAATACCTTAAACTAAAAAAAAAAAAAAAGAAGGGAAGAGGATGGTGGGGCTGAGGGGGAGGAGGGTGGAAGGGTGGGACTGGAGGGGGGATTAGGGAGGGGATTGTGATTGAGATGTAACTTGAAGAAATAAAAAAAAAAAAAACAACTCTGAAATTCCATCTCAAACCTGTCAGAATGTCTAAGACCAAAAGTTCAAATGATAGCACATGCTGGCGAGGGTGTGGAGAAAGGGGAACCCTCCTCCATTGCTGGTGGGAGTGCAGGCTTGTGCAACCACTATGGAAGTCAGTCTGACGAATCATAGAAAACTTGGAATAGCTCTGCCTCAGCATCCAGCCATACCACTTCTGGGTATACATCCAAATGATTCCACAAGAAATACCAAGAAAGTTTCCTCATCTATGTTCATAGCAGCCTTATGTGTAATAACTAGAAACTGGAAACAACCGAGATGTCCCTCAACTGAAGAATGGATTAAAAAACTGTGGTACATCTACACAATGAAATACTACTCAGCTACCAGAAACAATGAAATCATGCAATTTGAGCCAAATGGATGGAACTGGAAAAGCTCATCCAAGTGAGCTAAAAAGTGTTGTTGTTTTTTAATATTTATTTATTACTTCAGGTTATATCTCCATCCCAGTGTCCACACTCCACCCCTCCCAATTTCCGCCCTCTGACCCTCTACCCGCTATCCCTACATACATCCCACTCCTCCCTACATAACAGTCCCCTGCCCAATTTAAGCAGTCATTTGAGGGCCAAGAGCCTCCTCATACACTGGGGGCCTACGCAACACCACTAGGGCAAAGTGTCTCATTGACAGGAAAAAAACTCTATGTTCATATTCCCTTTGGTGCACTGGCTGTATTATACTTATCCTGTACTATATGGCTAAACTCTGACTGTAAGTGAATAGATGCCATGTGCATCCTTCTGAGTCTGGGTTAGCTCGCTCAGGATGAGCTTCTCTAGTTCCATCCATTTGGCTGCAAACTGCATGATTTCATTGTTTCTGATGACTGAGTAGTATTCCATGGTGTTAAAAAAATAAGTGTTGTTGAGGTTGGTTCTCAATAGTTAAGAATTTTTTTTTTTAGGTTTGAATTATGGCTTTATTAATTCCCAACACATAGGAAGTCCCCAGGGGCATCCATAACTCATTCTGTCTCTCTTTCTCTTCATCAACAATTTTTTTAAAGAAATAAATTTATTTATTTGTTGTTTCAGGTTACATTTCCATCATATTGTCCTCTTTTCCCCCTTCTCGGCCCTCCTCTCCCACCCTCGACCCCTCTAACCCTTCCATCCCACTCCTCTGGAGTGGAGTGTCCCTACATAACAGTCCCTCACCCCAATTCAGAAGTCATATGAGGGCCAAGAGCTTCTTCATACACTGGAGGCCTACAAGGCAGTACCACCAGTGAAAAGTGTCTCATTGCCAGGGAGAGAAAACTAAAAAACAAACAAACACACAAAAAGTCTATGCCCATGTTCCCTTTGGAGCGATGGTTGTAGTATAGATATCCTGTACTATATATCTAAAATCCTACTGTAAGTGAATAGATGCCATGGGCATCCTCTGAGTCTGGGTTAGCTCACTCAGGATGAACTTCTCTAGTTCCATCCATTTGGCTGCAAATTGCATAATTTCATTGTTTCTGATAGCTGAGTAATATTCCATTGTGTAGACTTACCATAGCTTGTAATCCATTCTTCGGTTGAGGGACATTTGTGTTGTGTTGTTTCCAGTTTCTAGCTATAACAAATAAGGCTGCTATGAACATAGATGAGGAAACTTCCTTATGATTCCTTGAGGAGTCATTTGGGTGTATACCCAGAAGGGGTATGACTGGGTCCTGAGGCAGAGCTATTCCAAGATTTCTAAGATATCACCAGACTGACCTCCATAGTGGTTGCACAAGCCTGCACTCCCACCAGCAATGGAGGAGGGTCCCCCTTTCTACACACCTTCGCCAGTATGTGCTGTTATTTGAGCTTTTGATCTTAGCCATTCTGACAGGTGTGAGATGGAATCTCAGAGTTGTCTTGAGTTTCATTTCTCTGATGATTAAGGATGGCTGAGAAAGAAATAAGGGAAACAACCCCCTTCACAATAGCCACAAACAATATAAAATACCTGGGGGTAACTTCAACCAAGCAAGTAAAGGACCTGTACAAGAAGAACTTCAAGCCCTTGAAGAAAGAAATTGAAGAGACCTTCGGAAGATGGAAAGATCTCCCATGCTCATGGATAGGTAAAATCAACATAATAAAAATGTCCATCCTTTCAAAAACAATGTATAGATTCAATTCAATTCCTATCAAAATACCAACACAATTCTTTATAGACCTGGAAAGAGCTATTCTCAATTTCATATGGAACAAAAAAAAAAAAACAAAAAAAAAAACAGAATATCTAAAGCAATCCTGTACAATAAAAAACCATCTGGAGGTATCAACATCCCAGATTTCAAGCTGTACTACAGAGCAATTGTAGTAAAATCAGCATGGTATTGGTATAGAAACAGACCAGTGGATCAATGTAATCGAATTGAAGACCCAGAAATGGACCCACACTCCTATGGCCACCTAATTTTTGACAAAGAAGCCAAAACCACACAATGGAAAAAGGACAGCATCTTCAACAAATGATGATGGTCCAACTGGATGTCCACTTGTAAAAGAATGAAATTAGACCTATACTTATCACCTTGTACAAAACTTAAGTCCAAGTGGATCAAAAACCTTAACATAAGACTGGTCACACTAAATCTTCTAGAAGAAAAAATGGGAAAAATCCCTCGAACTCATTGGCACAGGTGACAACTTCCTGAACAGAACACCAACAGCTCAGGACCTGAGACCAACAATCAATAAATGGGACCTCATGAAACTGAAAAGCTTCTGAAAGGCAAAAGACACTGTCATTCGAACAAAACGACAGCCTACAGATTGGGAGAAAATATTCACCAACCCCACATCTGACAGAGGGCTAATATCAAAAATCTACAAAGAACTCAAGAAATTAAATGCCAAGAAACCAAATAATCCAATCAAAAAATGGGGGACAGAGCTAAATAGAGAATTCACAAAGGAGGAATCCCTAATTGCCGAGAGACACTTGAAGAAATAGTTAAGAATTTTTGAGTCTATATTTTTAAGTGATCTCAGCCTGCAATTTTTTTAATTCTATTTTGTCTGGTTTGGAAATCATGGAAGTTTTGACTTTTAAATATTTACTGTTAAGTTTTCTTTGTAATAATTTTTTGTAAAGCTTGAGAAACTTTTGCATTGTTTCCTTAAATATTTTTTAGGGTTAAGTGGAAATGCCAATAGTTGCTGAACTTATCTATGATAGAGATGATCTATTTCTGAAGAGTCCTTTTGAACTGCTTATTCATGGTTCAGTCTTAATAAATTTGGTGTATTTTCAAATTGATCCAACCCTTCATTTCTATACCTTGCCTATTTTATGTTTATTTTCTTAAGCGGCTCTAGTATTCAATTAAGCAGCACTTCATTTAAATGGCTCTAGTATTCAATTCATCAATTACTTTCCCATACCCTTCTGTTTCCACTTCTCTTAGAGTACTAAGAATGTGTTGAATAGTGTTTTTGTTATTTTTCTATTACCTTGACAAAAGAACAGAGCTAAGGCAACTTATAAAATAAAACATAATTTGAGACTCACAGTTACAGAGGGTTACAATCAACAACTGTTGTGGTGAGAAGAATTGCAGCAAGTAGGCAGGCATGATGCTGGAACAGTATGTGAGAATTTACATATTGAGACAACAACCAGGAGACAGAGAGGTGGATGGAGTGAGGGAGAGAGAGAGTGCTATACAGAAGACCTAGAAACAGTGAGAGAGGGAAGAGACAGAGAGAGAGGCACAGACAGAGAGAAAGAAATAACTAAGTGGGAAGGGCAAAGGTTTTGGAAATCTCAAATCCTACTTCCAATGGGACACCTCCTTCGATAGGGCCACACCTCCTTATCTTTTCCAAACAGTTCTTGCAACTGAAGACCAAGCATTCAAACAAATGTATCTACAGGGTCATTCTCAAACTATCACAAATGGGTTAAAATTTGTCTACAGAGCATACCTAGTATAAAGTTTTAACAATACTTTTTCATAAGTCTACATGTCTATCTGTGGATCTGTTTCTAATTCTATTTTTTCTTGTTAGAAATTGTAATAAAATAGTGTTCTCAGAAGGAAACATAATTAAATATGCTATTAAAAGCATGGTATAAATAAAATTTTGTATTTAATCAACTACATTGTCTCATATGATGAGATATCCTGACTTTAGAGAAAAGAAGAATATTTTAAACAGAAAAAATAATTTTTTCTATACTAGTATATAGTGACAAATTTTCATATGAATTAACCCACATTTAAGTTATTAATAGAGATATTATTATCTGTGTGAAAATTTATATTATATCTAAATACCAGTTTAGTACTGAGACTTAATTTTTAAAGACTTCACATGTCAGATTTTTATAAATTTTAAAATATCTGAGTTTCTGTCAAACAGTGGTCTTTTGTTCATTTTCTATTTATCAATTCCAGTTGTAATTTTTTTTTCAGGAAATACAAACATGGCCTGTTTCCCAACTTCCCTTTGTTCATTACTTTGCAAATAGTGGGACCTGCATAAAATGTAAAAATTATCAAATTTAATATTTTTTTAGAAGATAAGTAATTTTCTAAAATTCATTTAATTAAACTTATTACAAATTCTTTCCATGCTTTTTCATAATTTGAGAAATTTAATTTTTTATGTGTGCTCCATGATCTGTAAACTGCAGAATTAAAAATAATAGAATGAAAAGTAGATCTAACATGAGAATGAAGAACATGCAATGATTGATGAACAAGGTTATGTGAGCCAGGAGAAAGACCTCCATGTCAGGAGATTCATATTCCAAGGACAATTTGAAGTTTACATTGCCTTTTCAATTAAACATTAGATATTCTCTTTAAATCTTGATATGCAATTCTATTGTCTCACAGCTTTCAAAACTGAGTATCTACCTGCAATGTACAGTCCTTTAGTTTGTGATAAATATTAATGTTTCAAGAAAAAGTGTCAACTCAAATGACATTCTCACACATAACTAAAGACATATAGTGTGCTGAGAATGAAGAAACAAGCTAATGTTGTTGTCATAAAAGATCACAAATTAACATCCTTTATAAATGAAATCCACCATAGCAATTACAAACCAATGCAACATTTCACCAAATTGTTCATTTAGAAGTATGAGAGGGCTACTCAATGACAAAAATAGTACTAGATGATGTTTACCAAATATTGGAGTTTTTCATTAAAATACATGATAACATTTTTAAATGAACAAATTTACCAAGTGAGTTTCCATCAATTTCCTATTAATAAGTGCTATTAATTAAATTTTTATGATTTCAATTTATTTTATCTTTTTCCAATTACTTGAGCAATAGTTTAAATTATAATAAAATCTTTCTATGGTCTCTTTCAATGTTATTTATGACTCATATAAATATATGAGTAAAATGTATGTTATAGTAATATACATTATAATTAAAATATATATGGCTTTAACTAATATATTTGCAAACTTGTCCACCTCCTACTGCTATCACACTCTATGTATCAGAACTTTTCCTGCCACCTGAGGTTTGTTTTGAAGAAGTTTCCAGAACTGCTGCTGAAAGTTATTGCTGATCAAAAATTACACCAGCAAGGGTACTCTGAGTTTCTATTCTCAATAGCAGCTCATGTGGTAGGTGAGGCTTACTACTAACAAAATCAAAATTGGACACTGGTGCATGTGGGACTCAATATATACCCTATGAGTAGATAAAACCCTAGATAAGGGGCTAGTTTGCTATCTGAAGGGTAATGTTGGCAGGAGGGACTGAAATGTCAAAACTGAAAGTGAGAGATCCCTTAATTGCATGCCGACAGACACTGGGAGCATCATTAACTGTGATGTGGTAACTACTGAAGGATGCTTCTCAGAAAAATAGAAGACCAGCTTTTCTACAGCACCTTCCCAATGCCCTATTAGGCTGATCACAGCCCTCCCAACACCATGGTATTATATTCTCTGAGCTTTCCACTTCTATTACCAAATGTCAGATTTACAGCAGAGCCTGGGGCTGCTTCAGCATCCATGTCTCACTATCTGTATCACCTGATCCTTGATACCTTCTACACTATGACATTCCATTTACTTGTTACTTGCTACTATCTCTTAGTTCTGCTTACTACATGCTTAAGAAAGCGAAATATTCAAAACAACAACAAAAACGGTTTCAGAAAAGAAAAGAATGGATATAATTCTATTCTATTGTTCAAAGAATAAAAACAAGAAAAATTTACATACACATCTGACTTCAAGCAGACACTCTGCAAGACGTGTGTACAATAATGTGTTTCTTGAAATTTATACCTAATTACACTATAAAACCCCCAGAAGACCAGTAAAATTTCTTGAGGATGCAATTAGGAAAATATATTGGTTTATGAAACTCTCAATAGTAGGTGTTACTCTCAGATCTTAGTCTCCAGCCATGGGTAGTTGCCTAGGTTTACAGTATTAGGTATGACTTTTGTTTGATTGACAGGCCCTTACTTCCTATTAGATAGATGTTAGTAATCTTCAAGGTAAATGTGCATGTCTCACATTTCACCATTGTACAAGTTCCCAGCCAAATCTTTGTTGTCATTCACAAATTTTACAGCAGGGATGGATGACTGTTTATCTCTCTTCTTAACGAGCATACGAACTTCTAATATTATGAAGGCCACTTCCCTGAGAGGAGGCTTTTTTATTAGTTCCAGCTGAATTACTCTCAAGTTCTCAAGCCCAAAAACATAAAGTCTTTACCAGAGACTTATCTTAATACTCTTGGAGTTAATCAACGTAAATAGCAAGATGCTATACTGTTTTGGGGGCCTCTTGGATTCCTTTGCCTTCTCATGCATGGTATTGTACGCCATGATTCTTGTGGGAAGTATTATCACCCAAAGTGGCATAATTTCTTTAAAAGGCACACACACACACACACACCCACACACACACCCACACCCCCAAACACACACTCACACACTCACACACACCTTAACATGTCTTCATTTCTCATTGTCACATAATAATTGAACATACTTATTAGACACAATGAGTTATTTTGATGCATATGTATAACTTGTAGTAGCTATATTATGATAGACAATACTTTTATCACCTCAATAGTTTATCATTTTTGTGGGGAGAATACTCCATATCACCTCTTACAGGTTTTGAAACATGGTTAACATTCTGGATATAGAATGCTGCACCTATGCTAACTATAATTTTGTTTTTCTACCCCACACTACCTACCTACTCTGCATTCATTAAATCATTCTACTCGTTAGTACAATAAGCTCAACTTTGTACAATTCTATAAATGATTTTGATGATACAATATTTTTCTTTCATAATTTCCATACTTAACTTAGCATAATATTCTTTAGAATTATCCCTAACGTTGTTCTTATCCATGTTGTTTTTATTTTTGTTAAGAATTTTCAACACTTGATTGTCCATCTTTTTTTCTCTTTTTTAATTTTTTTAAATAAATTTATTTATTTGTTGCTTCAGGTTACATCTCCATTATATTGTCCTCTTTCCCCCCTTCCCAGCCCCACTCTCTCATCCTCTGGAATGGAGTGTTCCTACATAACAGTACTTCGCTCCAGTTCAGAAGTCATATGAGGGCCAAGAGTCTCCTCATACACTGGGGGCCTACAAGGCAGTACCACCAGTAAAAAGTGTCTCATTGCCAGGGAGAGAACACTAAAAAACAAACAAACAAACAAAAATAAAAAGTCTATGTCCACGTTCCCTTTGGTGCATTGGTTGTAGTATAGATATCCTGTACTATATAGCTAAAATCCAATTATAAGTGAATAGATGCCATGTGCATCCTTCTGAGTCTGGGTTAGCTCACTCAGGATGAGCTTCTCTAGTTCCATCCATTTGGCTGCAAATTGCATAATTTCATTGTTTCTGATACCTGAGTAATATTCCATTGTGTAGATGCACCACAGTTTTTTAATCCATTCTTCGGTTGACGGACATCTGGGAATTTTTCCACTTTCTAGCTATAACAAATAAGGCTGCTATGAACATAGATGAGGAAACTTCCTTATGATTCTGTGAGGAGTCATTTGGGTGTATGCCCAGAAGTGGTATGACTGGGTCGTAAGGCAAAGATATTCCAAGTTTTCTAAGATATCGCCAGACTGACTTCCATAGTGGTTGCACAAGCCTGCACTCCCACCAGCAATGCAGGAGGGTTCCCCTTTCTCCACACCCTCACCAGCATGTGCTGTCATTTGAGCTTTTGATCTTAGCCATACTGACAGGTGTGAGATGGAATCTCAGAATCGTCTTGAGTTGCATATATCTGATGATTCAAGATGATGAGCATTTCTTCAAGTATCTCTCCACCATTAGGGACTCCTCCATTGTGACTTCTCTGCTTATGGCTGTTCCGTATTTTCTGATTGGATTATTTAGTTTCTTGCCATTTAATTTCTTGAGTTCTTTGTAGATTTTGGATATTAGCCCTCTGTCAGATGTGGGGTTGGTGAAGATTTTTTCCCATTCTGTAGGCTGCCGTTTTGTTCAAATGACAGTGGCTTTTGCCTTACAGAATATTTGTAGTTTCATGAGGTCCCATTTATTGATTGTTGGTCTCAGGTCCTGAGCTGTTGGTGTTCTGTTCAGAAAGTTGTCACCTGTGCCAATGAGTTCGAGGGTTTTTCCCACTTTGTCTTCTAGTAGATTTAGTGTAAATGGCTTTATGTTAAGGTCTTTGATACACTAGGACTTAAGTTTTGTACAAGGTGATAAGTATGGGTCTAATTTCATTCTTTTACAACTGGACATCCAGTTGGACTAACACTATTTGTTGAAGATGCTGTCCTTTTTCCGTTGTGCGGTTTTGGCTTCTTTGTCAAAAATTAGTTGGATATTGGTGTGAGGGTCCATTTCTGGATTTAAACCGAACTTTTTATTTATTATTTAACTCTTATTTATTTATTAAATTCACTTATAACAAACACCAACAATTTCTTAACTATTAATCCTATAAATTCCTACAACCCCTTTAACCTATCCACTAAACCTATTGATAATCATAACAATTACTTTCATACCCTTTTAGAATGATACAGTCTCTGGGGCAGGTCCTCAGTCGTCAGGAAACCAGTCTCGGGGGTAGACTCTTTAACGCACTTAGCAGTCCTTTTTCTGGAATAGCTCAGACGCAGGTTCGTCAGGGTAAATTTGCTATCGAAGTCTCACTTTAAATAAGGCTTGAGGCTTTCTTCTCTCTGGGAGACCTCAGCCGTCTGTAGGCCAACTTACTTCCTTCGTATCAGCAACTCTGCCGTTCTGCCTCAGTCTTTAAAGCTGGCCACAGTTCCGTTCAGGCCACTGTTCGGACAGGTCAAACCCCTCTAGGCAAAAGCTGAGCCACAGGGTTTAGTCCTTGGCCTTTTGCTGTCTTGCCGAGGCTTTCTCTGCTCACCAGCTTCCTTCTGCCTCAGGGAGATCTGGCCATTGGTCTACCAGAACTTTCTCCAGCAGGACTCTCGGAGCTCTCTCATATCAGGGGCCCTTAGCACGCACGCGCCTCTCTGGCGTCATCCACTTGTCCTTAAATAGGATCACTCCTTGTTCCACCTGCTTCAGCTTAATTTGGGCTCTGCCCACTTAGCAGTTGAAAGCAATGCCAGGTCATAAAGTCTTTCCTTCTTTCACCTGGCTTCAACCTTGTTTTTCAGTCCAAAGAGACTCCCCTCATTTCACCTGACTTCATCCATAAGCTGATAAGCTAATTGCTCACAGCAGTTGATCTTCATGCCCCGAATTAAGAGACTGTATCAGAAACTTAGGTATTCACTAAATCTAACTTATATTAACCTATCAGCCCCTTCACTGGATCTTCATTTTGATTCCATTAATCCACTGGTCTGCTTCTATACCAGTACCATGCTGTTTTTATTACTATTGCTCTGTACTATAGCTTGAAATCTGGGAAATTTTTTCATTGTACAGGATTGATTTAGCTATTCTGGGCTTTTTGTTGTTCCATATGAAGTTGAGAATAGCTTCTTCCAGGTCTATAGAAGAATTGTGTTGGTATTTTGATAGGAATTGCATTGAATCTATATATTGCTTTTAGTAGAATGGCCATTTTTATTATGTTGATCCTACCAATCCATGAGCATGGGAGATCTTTCCATGTTCTAAAGGCCTCTTCAATTTCTTCTTTCAAGGGCTTGAAGTTCTTCTTGTACAGGTCCTTTACTTGCTTGGTTAGAGTTTCCCCCAGATATTTTATATTGTTTGTGGTTATTGTGAAGGGGGTTGTTTCCCTTATTTCTTTCTCAGCCCACATTTATGTTGTATAAAGAAGGGCTTCTGATTTTTGAAATTAATTTTGTATCCAGCCACCTTGCTGAAGGTGTTTATCAGCTGTAAGAGTTCTCTGGTGGAATTTTTGGGGTCGCTTATGTATACTATCATATCATCTGCAAATAAAGATAGTTTGACTTCTTCATTTCCAATTTGTATCCCCTTGATCCCCTTTAGTTTTCTTATTGCTCTAACAAGAACTTCAAGTACTATATTGAAGAGAGAGGGTGAAAGTGGGCATCCTTGTCTTGTCCCTGCATACCCAAACCTATGGGACACAATGAAAGCTGTGCTACGAGGGAAGTTCATAACACTAAGTGCCTTCAAAAAGAAAATTGTGACAGCTCATATTAGCGAATTAACTGCTCAACTGGGTGAATTGGAAAAAAAGAGAAGCAAACACTCCCAAGAGGAGCAGAAGGCAGGAAATCATCAAATTTAGGGCTTAAATCAACAACTTAGAAGCAAAAAGAACTATACAAAGAATCAATGGAACCAAGAGTTGGTTCTTCGTTAAAATCAACAAAATAGACAGACCCTTAGCCAAATTAACTAAAAGGCAGAGGGAAAAATCCTAAGTCAACAAAATCAGAAATAAAAAGGGAGAAATAACAACAGACATTGAGGAAATCAAGAGAATATTTGGGTCCTACTTTAAAAATCTATATTCCACCAAATTTGAAAACTTAAGCAAAATGGACAATTTTCTTGATAGATTCCACCTACCGTAGCTAAATCAAGACCAGATTAACAGATTAAACAGCCCTATAGCCCCTAAGGAAATAGAAACAGTCATTAAAAATCTCCCAACCAAAAAAAAGCCCAGGGCCAGATGGTTTTAGCACAGAATTTCTACAGGACCTTCAAAGAGAAGCTAACACCAATACTCTTCAAACTCTTTCAACAAATAGAATCAGAAAGAACACTGCCAATCTCATTCTATGAGGCCACAGTCACCCTGATTCTTAAACCACACAAAGACCTAGCAAAGAAAGAGAACTTCAGACCAATCTCCCTCAACAACATAGATGCAAAAATACTTAATAAAATACTAGCAAACCTAATTCAAGAACACATTAAAAGTATCACATAACATGATCAAGTAGGCTTCATCGTAGGAATGCAGGGATGGTTCAACATATGAAAGTCTATCAACGTAATTCACTATACAAACAAGATGAAAGAAAAAAACCACATGATAATCTTGCTAGATGCAGAAAAAGCATTTGAGAAAACCCCTACATGCTAAAAGTTCTGGAGAGAACGGGCATGCAAGGACCGCACCTAGAAATAATAAAGGCAATATACATCAAGCCAGTGGCCATCATCAAATTAAATGGAGAGAAACTTGAACATTGTCCATCTTTATATCTTCTTTTGGTGAATATCTGTTGAGAACATTTGTATATTCATTCGTTTAAGTGTATGTGTGCTTGCTAGTGCACATGTGTCCGTGTGTGTGGAGGTCAGACGTCAACCTGAGATCTTGCTTTTCATGTATCATCCACTGTGTCTTTTAGAGAGGATATTTCATTAGCCAGCATCTCATCAAGTACACTAGGACAGCTGACTGTCAAACCTCAGTGATGTCCCTGCCTCAGTGTACTCTGATCTCAGATTACAAATGTGTGCAACCACATCTAGCTTTTTTTACTTAGGTTCTGGAGATTAAACTCACATCCTCAAGGTTCCATAAAAATCACTTTATTGACTAATTCATCTTTCTAGCACCTATTTGCTTATTTTAAAATAGTATTTGTTATTGTTAAATTGTATTCTGTATCTGGTGAGTTTACACTGTATATGTGTTTTAGGCATTATATTCTTATCAAATGCATAGTTTAGGAATATAGTCACTTTCTACCAGTTGCCATTGTATTGATAATTTCTGCATCCTTTGAGATAATCATAAAGTCTGTTGTCCTTGTAAATTTAGTCTGGGATATAATACTGATGATTTTCTTCTATTTTGCTCCTTTTAATTCTTGGGATACATTTCATTTAATGTTGAATTTTAGTTCCTTTACTATCTTTGCTGTAGAACATTGAATTCTTTGCCTCACTATTTTGACACCAAAATATTTTTCACTGCATTCACACAATGGGCCTACTAACATTTCCACATAGGAGTCCAGATGAAATTATCAACTTTTTGTCTTGGTTCAGGTACATGCAACCCTACCATGTTGTGTTGGCCTCTTGATGTGCTAGAGTATGTGGAAAGTGATAGTATAACTGAAAGGGGGACTCCAGTAAAGAAGCTTTTACAAAGTATGAGATAGCTCTAGTTGACTTTTGAATTAATGCATATTCCTGAAATTTCCCATCTGTTCTGCTGTTGATGATCTCAAAAATTCCTAGCTTCACTAAGGTAGATTTTTGTAATGTTGTATCTTGGGCTGTTGTTCCTCTCTGTATTTAAATGAATAGAAAGGTCACTGTAGAAATATCACTGGACAGCATTCCTATATCTGGTATATTAATATTTTAAAGACAGAGGCAAATTTTATAAAAATGTATCATTAGGCCATTTTCTTCTTGGGCAACTATTAAAGAATTCATGTTTTTAATGCAATCCTGGACATGATAGAGTCCTTTATTTATTTGTTTTATTTATTTATTTATTTATTTATTTATTTGTTTATTTATTCATTTATTTTGCACTTTATAGTTTTTTTTTTCTTGTGTGCTTCTTTTTTTTAAGTTCATGTATTACTTCAGGTTACATCTCTATCACAGTGCCCTCTTTCCACCCCTCCCAGTCCATCCTTCACACCCACTACCACCTATCCCTTCCATCCCACCCCTCTGGAGTGGAGTATCCCTACATACCAGTTCCCTGCCTCAGTTCAGAAGTCATATTAGGGCCAAGAGCCTCCTCATACACTGGAGCCTACAAGGCAGCACCACTAGGGCAAAATGTCTCATTGACAGGTAACAAATTCTATTTTCCTGTTCCCTTTGGTGCATTGGCTGTTGTACAGTTACCTTGTACTATTTGGCTAAAATCCAATTATAAGTGAGTAGATGCCATGTGCATCCTTCTGAGTCTGGGTTAGCTCACTCAGGATGAACTTCTCTAGTTCCATTCATTTGGCTGCAAATTGCATGTTTTTGTTGTTTCTGATGGCTGAGTACTATTCCATTGTGTAGATGTACCACAGTTTTTTTATCCATTCCTCAGTTGAGGGACATCTGGGTTGTTTCCAGTTTCTAGCTATTACAAATAAGGCTGCTGCTATGTACATAGATGAAGATATGTCTTTGTGGTTTGGTGAGGAATCATTTGGGTGGATACCCAGAAGTGGAATGGCTGAGTCTTTAGGTAGAGCTATTCCAAATTTTCTAAGATATCACCAGACTGATTTCCATAGTGGTTGTGCAAGCTTGCATTCCCACCAGCAATAGAGGAGTGTTCCCCTTTCTCTACAGCCTCACAAGCATGTGCTGTCGTTTGAGTTTTTGATCGTAGCCATTCGGACAGGTGTGAAATGAAATCTCGGAATCATCCAGTGTATTTCTCTGATGATTAAGGATGCTAAGCATTTCTTCAAGTGTCTCTCAAGCATTAGGGATTCCTCCATTGTGAATTTTTTGTTTAGCTTCTTTCCCCATTTTTATTGGATTATTTGGTTTCTTGACATTTAATTTCTTGAGTTCTTTGTAAATTTTGTATATTAGCCCTCTGTCAGATGTGGGGTTGGTGAAGATCTTTTCCTAGCCTGTAGGCTGTGGTTTTGTTCAAATGACAGTGTCTTTTGCCTTACAGAATCAATTTAGTTTCATGAGGTCCCATTTATTTATTGTTGGTCATAGAGCCTGAGCTAAAAACCCTGAATAGCTAAACCAATCCTGTACAATGAAAACAAGCAAGCAAACAAAAAACATTTGGAGGCATCACCACCCCAGATTTCAAGCTGTACTACAGAGAAATAGTAATAAAAACAGCATGATATTGGTATAGAAGCAGAACAGTGGTTCAATGGAATTTAATTGAAGACCCAGAAATGAACCCACACACCTATGGTCACTTAATTTTTGACAAAGAAGCCAAAACCATACAATGGAAAAAGGACAGCATCTTCAACAAATGGTGCTGGTCTGACTGGATGTCGACATGTAAAAGAATGAACTTAGACCCACATATTTCTCCTTGAACAAAACTTAAGTCTACGTGGATCAACAACCTTAACATAAGGCCTGACACACTAAATCTATTAGAAGAGAAAGTGGGTAAAACCGTAGACCTCATTGGCACAGCTTCCTGAAAAGAACACCAACAGCTAAGGCTGCAAGATAGAGTCTTTCTTATATACATTAGTTAATGCTGCCTATTTGCTTGACATATTTACTCACAAAATAGCTTTGGTTTTCTCTACTGGTTTGCTCCTTCAAATGACGTGTGAGAAATAATTTTCCTCCATGGGCCAATTATCTTGTGTTTCCAAAAACACTGTAGCTATCTTCATGCGAATATTCTCAGAATCTCAACTTACCTTTATATTATGAAGTGCTCAGTGATTCTAGATCTATTAATTGTTATTTACTTGTTCAGTTGTAATACTGGGCATTTTATCCGTGAATTTATGTATGGTAGACAAATATTTTGTCACTGAGCTATATCTACAGACCCAATTCCAGGATTATTTTTATTTCACAAATAGCAGTTCCTTCATCATTGCACTTGGGCTCAGCCTTTTCTTTCGAACAAGTGCTTTTCTCTTGACATGATTGTCATGGTTCTGAGAGGGATATTCTTCTGAATCTAGTTATCAATTCAGACCACTAAAAACTTCCATTATGTAACAAGAATTCTTCTCAGCTATTCATTTGTTTCTTTCATTTTTTTTTGTCTTCAATAAATCACATCATTTAACACCTTCTAACACTTTGTTCAGTCTTCAAGATCAAATATATGCTGGGATTGGACATTCCTGAGTGATGAGGAATATCACGGATATTTTAATTTTGTATTTTTAATGACTTTTATTTTTTAGGTAAATCTGTACATAAGTTTTTCAATAAAAATAATAGTTTGTTATGTACATAGAATCTATAATAAAAAACAATACTTGATTAAATTAAAATCTATCAAGTGATGACTGTGATGACACTACAGAAACTACTATGCTTAGAACAACATTGATCTTGGCATTTTTTACTCTCTGTGGCTTCCATAGAAGTGTTCCAACTATAGCTGGTCCTGCTTAAGCAATCATTGAATATGACAAGATGTTCTGTGTTGGAATTCTGAAATCAGAAACGTAAGATTGCCATGGCAGTAAGTGTTAAGATAGTATAGATCCTTGGGTTATGTCATTGAAAGCATTTTTCTTTTTTGATTTCACAGACTTCAATGAGATTATACAGTCACAAAGATATAGGAAGTACTTACAGCATCATTCTTCCACTAATATTATAAATAAACATTTGTTTCTATGTATTCTTTAATAAAGCCATATTTTCTCAGAAGTATTTTTCATTCTATACCAATGTATATTGTTTTATGATCTGTCTATTTTCAAAACCTCAAAGTTTTTCTCATTTAATGTTTATTTCCTAACTCACTTCTCATTTGTAACTGCAATTTAATTATCAATTGTAGTTATTAGTAAGTATAAACTGTAATATTAGGCCTGTGGAGCAGCCAGTGGCTTAGCAGAGCAGCAGGCAGCCTGGCCCGCCTTAACTCGTTGCCTGGTTTGTTCTGGGAAAAGAGCCCCAGGACCAAGGGTGGCCTTTACAACCTGTAACCTAAAATCTGTTAACTAATATAAGTTGTTATATAAGGCCGGTAGAATTACCAGCAGCTTGGTAGGAGATTCGCCTGGGTTCGAGGGGAGTCCGGGAGTCCGAGAATCCAACAGTCCAACAGCCCTGGGGATTGCTTGGACTGAGGGCCTATAAGCTGCTGCTGTGGTCCTTTCCCCAATAATTAAATACACCAAGAGCTTTTAATGTTTCAACACTTAATCCTTAGCTAGGCAGACTCTCAATTAGCTACTCAAAGTTAACCCAGATCATCTAATCCCAAACCTCCATGTGCCTGTGATTACCTTCCTGCATTCTCAAACATGTCTATCTGCTTCTGTGTCTCCTGGTGGAATGAATTAATCCTCTGTGTAAAGTGCAGGGTTCCTGTTCTAATCTCAGGAAATTCACCTTCTGATACTCTTTCTGACCAGCTCATTGGCTATCAGCAAATTTTATCAACCAATCAAGAGAATGCCTCAGAAGGGGTGATAACCAGATCTCAGCATTGACATCAGCCTATCAGAAGCAATAATATTAGCCCCCAAACTCATTTATTTTAGCATAAATAGTGTAGAAATGTCAGGCAACTCTCCTAAGAATTTCTTAGAGGTTTTCTCACCAAGTAACCTAGTTTATGGCTTGAAAATTTTGTTGTCCACAAAGAAGTAGGGAATGGACATAATCAAGCTGAATTCTTTATAATAACAATAGACTTACCTATAGATTCCAATAATGTCCTTCTCATTTCTAATACAGAAGATAAATGCTTTTCCAGCTTTATTTTCATTGGCTTTATATTTTTGGTCATTGAAATAATCTCTAAAAATATTTAGGTTCTATACACAGGTATACTCTTTCTCTGAATCCTCATTGAAATAATCCTCTGTCGCCCAACATCTATCCATTACCTAGTATTAAATACCGTGCTGTACTTGAGTTAACCTTGGCCAAGGCAAATTCAGTACATATTTCTATCTTATCCTGTTTCTAGTTCTGTAACAGTATATCACATAATAACTTGTTAATAAAAGCAGTTTTCAGTGTTTTAAAGAGTGGGATCAAGGTAAAACCATTCTTGTTATTTGGTGAAAGAGACTCTTTTTATTTATTTATTTTTATTTATTTATTTTTGCTCTATGGAGGATACCAAATTATAAAAGGAACTAAATGTCATTCTAAAGGACATCTCTAAGAACATTGATTTCAACTATGAGTACAGAATTCTTGGGGCCCAGTGACTTCTTTATTTTTAAAAATATTTTACATTATTTATTGAGAATTACATACAATATATTTTGAATATGTTCTTTTCCTTTTCCCAACTCAATCCCAGTTTCCCCCTGCCTATCTACCCACTGAACTTCATGTTCTTTGTCTCTTAAAAATAGAAAAAAAAAACACAAAAGGTACATACATACACCTAAAATACACACAAGCACACACACACATACATTCTTATACACACACACACACACACACACACACACACACACATTGTTTAAACAACTAAAATATACCAGACATTTGATTTTACCAATGAGGACTCAGAAGCCAGATGATAGGGTGAAAGCCTGCTAACTTGGAGAGGCAGAGAAAGCACCTAGCTGATGCTCCTAATCAGCTGTAAACACTAGAGAAAAAAGTCCAGAGCTAAAATGCCCAGAAGAACCCAGAGGAAGAAGTTTTGAAGTAGAAATCCTTCAAACGGAGAAAGCCTTCTGAAGGAATAACTGTCAGCTAAATTCAATGTCCCTCCTTTCTGTTTAATCCCTGTCAGCTGATTTCTTGCTCTGCCTCTTGATATAAGGTTAACTTTATTTAATCCTGAGTACAGGAGACTCAGATTAAAGGTGTGTGCTAGGGCAGACCCATGTCATAAGTACTTGTTTACAGTAAACACAAAGCTCTATGATTAAAAGCTGATCCACCCCCTAATTAGAAACAGATTTTTCAATTCACGAACTCGGGGTTCACAATGTGATCAAACATTCTGCAACCCACAGAAGACCATGAGTCCCATTCCTGTTGGCCAACTACTCCTGAGCATGGAACCTGCTAGGGATTTGGCTGATAAACATGTGTCACTCCATTAAGGAATACTGTTATTCATTTTCCCAATACTAGCAAATAACAATTACAAATACTTACTCTCTTCCATGTTAGGATTTGTCTACCTAGAAATTATGCAGGTCATGGGTTCATTTATACTACTTGGAAGTTGTTTTCTCATATACTTATTTTGGGTGAAATTTTTGCTATTGTTGTTTTTTGTTTTGTTTTGTTTTTCAAGACAGGGTTTCTCTGTGTAGCCCTGGCTGTTCTGGACTTACTCTGTGGACCAGGCTGGCCTTGAACTCACAGAGATCTGCCTGCTTCTACATCTTGAGTGCTGGGATTAAAGGTGTGGGCCACCACACCCGGCTTAGGTGAAATTTTTATATTTAAATTATAGCACAGAACATGAAATAGATGTTTGTTATGTTCATTTGTTTGTTTGGGCTTTGTACATTGGGTCTCTTGCAGCTAGGATGACCTCAGTCTTGCTTTGTGGTAAACATAAGGTTGCATTTTAATGCCTATTCTCCTGCTTTCTATTTTTAGTGTTAGAATTAAAGGCATGTACTACCATGTGTAATAACAATTATAATAATAAAATACAATATTGCATGCAATTTAATTATTTTTAGTGTCATATGAGGTTGAGCACACCTAAAAAAAATAAATTTCAAAACAAATTATACCACTAAAATTTGATTTACAAACCTCCCTGTATATCTGTAGCATATTTTGTTTTGCAGAGTGGAGAGAATTTTAATTTTGGTTTATACATAGGATACTAATCAGTGGAAGGATGATCAAATCAGAATAAAAAGCAACAGCTTTTCCACTTCATTATCATTAATTATAAACAGGCAAGCAAGATGCAACTTCAATTCACTTCACACATGCTTGGACATTTTTTAATCAGCATAGCCATAGGGGGTATAATTTTTTCCTTTTCCAAATGCTGTTTTCTGTATTACAGCACAACTGTAGTCGATAATAAGATAATAAAGCTTACATTTATTGAATTGTTACTGTGGTCAACTAACACTCATAAAGATATATGTTTAGTTCTATCTCTACTAAGTTCTAAATTGATTTCATGTTGGGAACTTTGCATGTAATAGTATCTCCATATATATGTAGTACAGTTTTTGTTCTGTGTGTAACAATGGACATAGTTTTTGGTTAAAAGCAGCTGTGGTCCCCTGAAGAAGGTGCTTGCCATCTCAAGATATTTACATTTATTCATAGGGCAAGTTAGGGTCTTTGGAAGTAGTGATGGTTTTCTTTGTTGAGTAGAAACATGTAAGAGTTAAATGATTGACTGGAATTGGATGCTTAGTAGTATAGCTGCCATTGAGTAATATGTGCTATACAAAACCACCATAAGTGTGTTGATTCAATAACCTGGGTTTGAATAGGATCGTTCCTGTGGTTTTGATTTTCAATGCCAACTCTATATAGGTTGGAAAATAAACTCTTTCATATCTTCCCAAGAAAAACCACTAAACAATATATTAAATATGCAAAGTATTTACAATTTGTCTCCAAATGATGATGAGGAAATTGGGTCACTAAAAACAAAACAAACAAACAAACAAAAAAAGTAGCATTGTACACAGGCAAATAAAGAGCTAATGTCAGAAACTCCAAGGAGATTCCAGAGCCTCAGAGGTCACCAAGTCAAATTGTGAAAGTTGTCACTTTTAAAATAATTAAAATGGGCATTTTCCTGGGTACCATTGTCTAGACATTGTTCCAGTAGCCACCAGGACTGATACACAAGGAATACCCAGGTTAGAATGTTTGCCCCTCACCCAGATCCCCTGCCTGTACAGTCTCTCCTGGGGTATGCCTGACTGCCCTGATCTGAGTCCTGTCCTGATTGCCATTGTCTGGACCCACCTCCAACTGCTGTCATCAGTCCTGCAACATCGGAAATATCCAGATTGGATCCCTTCACCCCCCCCCCCGCAACAAACCCCCTCCTTGCCCATCCCAAGCTGTGAACTTCATATATATATTTATTTGCATTTCTTAATTGCTGTTAGAATTTATATAAGAGGTTACTCATTTCTATACTGATATTAAGGCCCAGGTCCTTCTTACATGTTCTCCTGCAAACAATATGGAGATAATCTCCTCAATAACTAAATCATAAGGCCACACACTTGAAAACATCTATAGGTGGGAGAAACATTCTTAGGATGGCCACTAGACATGATTAAATGATATGAAGTAGTTTTGTTTTCCTGGTGTTTTCATGATAGAAATATCATCTTATTAATCACTCAGACTACACACTTAGTGATAAAAAAATTGAAGTATAGTCTTCTTTATATAGGTATCATCCTTGGAAATAAAATAGGTATGTGAAAGCTATTCTTTGATAGTAAATATAGTATTGCATTATAAACTATCATGGTGCATATTTAAGTGAGGTTTTATCTTTTCTCTACCTGTAGTGATTAATATTTTTGTTTACATGATTTTGTTTTTAATTTCTTCTTTTATAAATTCAACAGGGTGCTTATCATTTTCAGGACAAACCTGAATAATTCATATATATTTATAAGCACTGTGAAAATTTCACCCTCCGGTAGTTCAAATTTAATTTCAAATGCGTTCGTCAAATCAATATGCAAATGATAAGCATTTCTGTCCTAATTGGCAACCAATAGTGATTTAAATATTTTTGTTCAGTAGTAAATGAGACTGTTGTTTTAAAAAGGTCTGAATATTGATAGCATACTCATTTTGGTCCTAACGATGGGCTCAACCAATTATTCCATATTATCTGATATATTCAGCCTCCAAAGCTGAGTGATAGATCAATCCATTTTCTTTTCTAAGTCAGCTTGCTTTAGTTATTTCATTGTAGTTATAGCAATAATATTCTCTGCTATTACATATGGAAGGCATGCTACTCAATAAATAAAATAAAACTAAGATATATCAACATATATCTGTGTATATGTATATGTATATATATACAGCTATGAATGATTTAGATATTATTTCAAATCTTTCAAATTATGTTGAATTTATGTTCAATTTATGGACAATAACCTAATTGAATTTTTATATTGATAAATTAAAATAAAATTTTTAGTTATCTCAATAGATTAATGCTTTCAAATCTTTCAAAAAATTTTCACAAGTATTTTGGAAAATTAGAGCCTACAAAGAATTGAGTCCACACAAAGATTTACATCAGAAATATGCAAACATTTGAGTACTTTTTTGAAAGATTTGAATTCCCACTTTTACCTTCAGAGAGACACCTACTTATACCAAACAAGTATTCCCCTTAGCAAGCAATGCATACCACTACTTTAGCATCTCTAAGAAATTAAAATATTTCCCAAAAATATATGCAGCTGTTAAATTTTAAGCTCTACATTTGAATACCCTGAACTTAGTTATTGTTTCATTCATTATTTCTAAATATTTTAGAATGTTGTAAATTATTTATCTAAGGCTGAAGTATTTGTTTAAATGTCAATATAAAGTTTCTAATAAATTATGAAAATATATGTATATGTATTATGTTAGCATTATAAAATTCCCAAGTAATATTATAATTTATAAATATTTACTCTGCTCTCAATACACTAAATCTTCAGGGTTCATTCCAAAATTCTTTCTAATCTGTTTGTCATAGT
Source organism: Lophiomys imhausi (assembly GCA_907164525.1). Classification (NCBI taxonomy): domain Eukaryota; kingdom Metazoa; phylum Chordata; class Mammalia; order Rodentia; family Muridae; genus Lophiomys; species Lophiomys imhausi. The sequence goes on from CAJQZJ010018033.1 coordinate 7,948,277, forward strand.
CAGTGACTCTCATGTACTTAGGCTTTAGAGTACAGAATTAGAATCTAACAGACATCAGATTCAGGAGAGGAAAACAAAGTCATAGGATATTTGTTTATATAGAACAAATTTACCTGGTCCATGTTCTTAGGAGTCTTAGTAAAACACGCACCTGCAGAATGGAAACAGTGAATAGGATTCAGGAAGAATTGATGCTTCATATAAAATGTGACTCATGCTGTGGTGGACACCATCAAGAAAAAAATAGTGTCAAGTTTTATACCAGTAGGATGTGTGCTAACACTTTGTCCTCATGCTCAGGAATAGGTCTTTCAAATTATTACAGCATTTCAACTGGTTAGATACATTCCTGCTATGGAGGGTATTCCCATTTTGTTCAAAGTTCAACAGTTTTTATGTTAATCTTTTTTTAAGGGTGTTCTCTGTAGAGGAATTTTAATCCAGTAACAGGGCTGCTCTGATCACATCCAAAGAACTACTAGGTCTGTGAGATCCAGCTGGAATACAAACATACCACCCACCTTTAATTCCTCTGACTGTAATACAGATACACTTTTAGCACACCCCCTTAATCTCAAACAATGAAGGCATAATTAGTTTTAGAAGGAAGTGCCACCGATGTTTCAAAGTGACTTGGAATTGAGGGAAAGACAAAGGGACAAATCAGAGTAGATTTGACTGAATGTGTCAGAGATAGGATATTTCCAACTCTTGCAAGGAGAAGAGAAGTGACTTACGAGAGTAACACACACACACACACACACACACACACACAGAGAGAGAGAGAGAGAGAGAGAGAGAGAGAGAGAGAGAGAGAGAGAACAAGCTAGACACAGAATAGCCAGGGAATGAAAAGGAGACAGAAAATTAGAATATATTGCCAATGTTAGCAGAGGACAAGGAGAGCAAATCAGTCAGAAGCCAATTGAAACCAGGTTGAATCAGTTGGCTTGGAGAGGACTTTTGATCCAGAACAGCTGAGTTGAACCATCCATCTGAAATTCAGAAAGAACTAGAAAGGGTGAGATTTTTCATCAGTAAGTTTCAGAGACTGAAAACATTCTAGGCGTATATAAGTTTGTATGGAGACTAAAAGACTTTTAGAATTAAGCCTAGGTTAGCAGTTTGAGGCGAGAAGCTTCCCAGACAACAATTACACCAGGTGAATGAAATACTTTCTCACTTGCACAGCAGAATGATATTTAGTCATATATCCACATGCTATGACACAGTTTTCAAGTTTGCTTCTTCTCAATTTCATACTAATATGCATAGAAATAAGGGTAATGAAAACTTTATATTTACAATTAGCATGATATGTCACTCTGTGTACAACAGGAAATACCACCATTTCTCTAGAATACAGTGATGAATATCTGGGTAAGATTTACTCTCTCTGATATATTATTACTTAAATACTAATTTTGAAAGGTTAATGGTATTTAGTATTTGATCATATGTCGATGTATCTAATGATATAAAGAACTAAGAAATTCAGTAAACAGGATACTATGCCTACAAACATACATAATACATTACATATGTCTCCAAAACTAGAATGCTTCCTAGTATAGCTAGTTTTCAAGATACTTCCTTCTAGTATTTGTTACAGATTTCTCTTGTCTATAGCAAAGACCTCATTTTATTAAGGTTCTTTTGGGGATGAGATGAATTAAATCTTCATTTCTAGATTTTAGGCCACCAGTAATTCTTTCTCAGTCAAGCTATTGTAGCTTTCTATTGATTGTAATCTTGAGACTTGATGATGTATTCTCACTAGGAATGTCCTAGTGGGTGCCTATATTACAGAAAAATCTTACCTACCTTGTGGAGTAGTACATAACTCCTGGGATGCCTTTGATAATCACTCCAGCTTGTACAGTGGCTCCTGTTTTGACCAATGATTCAAAAGAAAAGAAAAGTTCAAAGTTTTGACATATATTATTCTCTTCCAGTTCAGTGGAATCATGGTATCAGTGAATAGCAACATTCTTCCCTTTCATCTAAATTCTCTAGAAAAGAAAAACAGAATATGGACTTGGTAGGCAAACATTTTGCTAATGCGTCACTAGAGCTAAAGGTACACACTTCTATTTCTTGGAGTCTTTGCATCTGCCTATGCTGGATACAGGAGTCACACCATGACTAATGCACCCAGTACAGACTCAGAAATATTCCTAACAGATGCAAAGAATTGCTTCTTATTTGGCATTGGACCTGACCTTTCAAAAAGCCATCACACTAAAGCAGATATTAATATCATCAAAAAAAAAAACCCTTAGGTAATTTCAGAATTCTATATATCCCTTTACATGGGCACACAGTTCCAGTCAAGTTGATACAAATTAACAATTATATAGGACATAATTTTTCCATATCTTAAATTGAATGAAAAGCGATTTTACATCTGATAAATGACTTTAATGTAGAGAAGATATGAGTAGTGTTCTCATCATATAAAGAAAATGGAGTTTTATATGTTCAGTGTTGCTACCATATTTTTAGGAAACATGTAATGGTGGGGTAAGTGATTAAATCTTGAAACTGTGTGTGTAATCTACCAGATTAAATTGATATAAATTCCTTTATTCATTAGCCTAGAGTACTTGTAACCAAATTCTGAATTAATTTTGCATTGGTGTTACAGAAAATGCCAGTTGCTCTTAAGATAAAACAGTACACATATATAACAAGCTTCCTATAAGCAAAGTTTCATCACACACAATGTCATCTTAATACTTTATTATTCTGTTTTCAAATGAAAATACTGCCATCAACTAGTTTTAAGACTAAGGTTTACCACAATGGGTGGTGTCCAATCAGTGACTTGTCCAACGTGAGACCCACGCACGCTATGATAAAGACTATACACATGACACTTCCTGGAAGGCCAGGAAGCAGAGTCAGGATAGCCTAGAGCCCTAGGATAGAATCAAACATGATGAGCCTAGTAATAATAACAACAACAATAGCATTTAATAAAAAGATTTCTTATTATATTATGCTATACTCATAGACAGGCACTTAGCATAACCATCATCAGCAAGGTTTCATCCAAAGTGATGGAAATAGATGCAGAGACCCACAGCAAAACAATTAGGGAGAGCTCTGGAATACTGTGGAAGAGGGGAAGGAAAGAGGGACAAGGACATAACAAAACTCATAGATGAAAAATAATAACTGAATAAAATAATAAAATACCCAAGAAAGCCTTGTAACTGAGACCAATAGAAAAACAATATCCAAGATGATTCCTCACCAAATCACAAGGAAGTTTCCTCATCTATGTTCATAACAGCCTTATTTGTAATAGCTAGAAAATGGAAACAACACAGATGTCCCTCAACCAAAGAACGGATTAAAAAACTGTACATCTACACAATGGAATACTACTCAGTATCAGAAACAACAAAATCATGCAATTTGCAGCCAAATGGATAGAACTAGAGAAACTCAACCTGAGTGAGCTGACCCAGACCCAGAAGGATCCACATGACATCTATTCACTTATAGTCGGATTTTAGCCATATAGTACAGGATAACTATACTACAACCAATGCACAAAAGGGAACATGAACATAGACTTTGTTTCCTGTCGGTGAGACACTTTGCCTTAGTGGTGCTGCCTTATGTGGCCCCAGTGTATGAGGAGGCTCTTGGCCCTCATATGACGGCTGAACTGGGGTGGGGATGGTTATGTAGGGACACTCCACTCTAGGGGAGTAGGATGGAAGGGATGGGGTGGGATAGAGGGTGGTAGGACAGGACTGGGAGGGGTGGAAAGAGGACACTATGATGGAGATGTAACCTGAAGTAATAAATAAATAAAATTTAAAAAATTATATAAAAAAAGAAAAACAAAATAAAGCATGACAAAACTAAACAAAAATCATAGCTCCTAAAGCAAAAGTACAAAGTAATGAGATTTACTTATCAATATAAAAATCTCCAGATAAAATTAAAAACCCAGTTGCAAGCAGCCTACCAGCGCCCCACCCCTCTAGGTGGGCACGTGGTGGAAGGGCCAGTAACTGGGCGATTCCAGCCATACCCTCCCCTGCCAGCTCCCCAGCAAGCTGCTCACTGCTGGGGTCCTGCATGCTGTCTGTGGCACATGTTACTGTGGAGGGCAGCACAGATGTCCAGGATCTGTGCTGCAACCTGAACCCACATCAATGTCTATAGACTATACTGCACCTGGGAGCCATATTGACGTGAGTGACCTATTTTACCACCTGAGACCATGTTGAAGTCTGTGGCCTGGGCAGCCATCCGAGGACCTTGTTTGACTATGGGATCCTTCAGCACAGGAGCCCATGTTCTTGGTTTGTACTGTTGTCAGAAACTACGTGGAGTACCATGTTCTGTGCTCCTGCTGACTGGGAAGAAAAGGGAGGCTACTTTTTCTGTGATTTCGGCAATGACTCTAGAGGTAGAGTTGGGAGAGGGGGGCATAGAAAGCTTCTGTGTTAACCCCTATCCCCCCAACCCCTCCTCAATGTAACACCCTAGATGAGAAACCACAGAAGGAAACTCTTAAAATGTGTGATAGGGATCGTGGAAAATATCTCTCTGCACTAGATGGCTTCTGGTGGAACTGCAGGATGAAAAGGACTAAGTTATATTTAAGAGGCAGGCTACTGAGCATTTGATCATGCTTCTAGCGATTACACAGATAACACAAAGTGGATTTGTTTGTTTCTATTTTTTTTTAATTTTTATTTTTACATTTTTGTGGGGAGATCACAAAGCAGGGATTTACTTGGATGGACTGCGAAAGTATTATGATCAGGGTGCATGATGTGAAACTCCCAGAGAATTAATAGAAATGTCATGTGGAAAAAAAAGAAAAAAATTTTGCAAACATATTCTAGCAGGAATAAAGTTAAAGATACAAAAATATTTGAAAATCATAATATCAACCCAATAACGTAGAAGAAGCTGGGGTAACTATACAATATAAGTCTCAGTTATACATGAGGAAGTAAGGATACATAAATTATATGACTGTGTATATCACAATCCAAATATCACAAACTAAATTGTTGGAGTTTTTTGTATTGTTTGATTTTATTTTTTAAAAAATATTTATTTATTACTTCAGGTTACATCTCCATCACAGTGTCCTCTTTCCACCCCTCCCAGTCCCTCCCTCCCACCCTCTGCCCCCTATCCCTTCCATCCCACCCCTCTGGAGTGGAGTGTCCCTACATATCAGTCCCCCGCCCCAGTTCAGCAGTCATATGAGGGCCAAGAGCCTCCTAATACACTGGGGGCCTACAAGGCAGCACCACTAGAGCAAAGTGTCTCATTGACAGGAAACAAAGTCTATGTTCCTGTTCCCTTTGGTGCACTGGTTGTAGTATAGTTATCCTGTACTATATGGCTAAAATCCAATTATAAGTGGAATAAACATAAGCCCAGATTTCAGTGCAAATTATGCATTCAAGAAAGATGTGGAATGAAATTCCATACAGTTGTATAGTTAAATTGATACAAATCAATCATATATATATATATATATTATTAAGCAGCACTGCTACAATCAAGAAATAAAGGGACTTGACAGATTCATTTGTCATAATTTAAAATTTAATTCACTCTAACACTACCTGGTTACTGGATGACCGTCTGTGCTAATTAGCTGACTTTACTCCAAAGAAAACAATCATTTTACTGTATCTCTGTGGCAGGCAGGAGCTCTGTAGTTTACAGAAAAGCATCCATCAAGGTTTGACTCTCTGCCCCATACAAATGGGAGGCAGGGAACAACATCCCCTTAAGTTCATACTTCAGAAACGCATCCCAGGCCCTGACTGGTAAATATGACAATGGTCTTCCTGCTCCTCAGAGAGATTTGCAAGCAAGAACAAAACAAAATACTGGAGACCAGGTCCAGTGGTAAACCTCTTTCCTAGTATGTAATGTGCTTACAATTACATAGTACCTAAAGTAATTAGAGGGGATACAGAAAAAAATTCCCTTTTTTTAAATGGAGTTAATTAGAACCCCTCTTCTTACTATAGCATTTTTCCTTGCTAAATGTAACAAAATATAAAAGAAATAAAAAATAATAAAACCTATATATACATAATAAAGGAAATATAAATTTATTAGGTAAAGATAACGAAACAATCGAGAAAAATCAATCAGATTTTCTTAATAATGATAAAGCAAACAAAACTAGTAATTACAGTAAAATATAGAATTCTTAACACAACATATAGCTATATTAATGGAAATTTACTAAAACAATTGTCTCTGAGTAATATTTCCCAGTGTAGAAATCATGAGTGCAAGGGAATTCCCTTGGCCCTCAGGACTAGGAGCAGGGCCAGGTAGTACAGCAAATAGTGATCCACTGCCTTACAGGTGTTCTTTGGTGTTTTTTAGGTCCTGCCCTCAATGGGTTTTAGCCTCACTACCTAAGACTGTTATTTCCAAAGGACTTTTATGTCTGTGATTAATCTCTTTCTCTCTTATTGACATTTTCTTTTCAGTAATTATGTTAAGTCACTGTGAGAGTTATACCAGCTCTCATGAATGAGCACATTTTCTGTTCAGTTCTTACCTGACATACAGAATGCAAAAGTTTATCTCACAGACTTTTCAGGAAGAAAATCATGGCCAATTGTGGCATTTGTTTATTACTATGCTTTCAATTGATACCTAAGATAATACGATCCATGGTTCAATAAGTATTAAGAAGAAATCTTATCTAGTTTTGTCCTCTAGGGTTCCTCTAATAAAATAAATTAGATTGAGTGATAAACAACAGAAAAAGTAGTTTCGCATAATTTTCTAGTCTCCAAAAGTCAGTGAAAGGCTTACATGAAAAAAGACAAATAATAATATTAATACCACAATTCATTAATAAATTTACTAATTTTATAACTAAAATTAAACACATTTTAATCAAAACAAGTAAAAAGTAATAAAAAACACTATAAGCATCCCATAAGGGAACACTTTCTGCAATAAAGATTAAAAAAAAATCTTCAACCTGAGTTGAACACTTTTTATGTATTTCATTTTCTTGGTGAGCCAGAACTGCAGACAATGGTCAAAATCAGATTCCATCAAAAAAGCATATTAATACAACATGTTATACCAATATCTTCTTTCAAATAAGAACAAACAATGCCAGTAATTGTACAAATTATATAAAAGAAGGTATAAATTATTGAGAAAATTGTTCAAAATTTTATATGTTGGTTCACTTAATTTTTTATACTCTGGAAAGTAATTTGCAATCTTTATATATATATTTCACTGGATATTTACACTGATGCTATAACAATACTATCTATAAAACCTATATAAAGCCTGAAACAGGAGTATTAAACATATCTACTCATTGTAATAAGTAAAATTATTCATCTAGAAAAAAATAGGAATAATAATCACTAACAAAATAATACAACTACATAATTTTTTTATATATTGAACTAACAAAAGCTTATCTAATAGAAACAGAGAATAGAACAGGAAATAGCAGAGGCTGTTGTGGAAGGGGTAAAAGAACCACTAGGGAGACCTTGTTAATGACAAGAAAAAGTCACAGATCCCTAGGAGAGTTAAGATCTGATAAACTATTACACGAAGTGTGTTTATAGTTATAGTTTATAGTCTCACATACACACATACAAAGAGTAACATTTGATTACTTCAAAAGCTAAATATCCCTTTTTATCATTATGTATCCTATACCTACATTAAAATAGCACACTCTAATAATTATACAGAGCTATATTTCAATTTTAAAACTCCAGAAACTAAATAAAAAGTGGTACTGTTAGAGTAATGTTATTTTATATGCTTGGAATTTTTTCCTTTATTATATTATAAACTGCCAGAAATAATTATTTTTGTAGTCCATATTGTAGTTTGTAAATTATTCCCTATAAATACATTATAAGTAAAGTTTAAATATAGAATTTAAAGTACTCAGTTCAGTGTTTCTTAATGATGTTTGCTACAAAACTCACACAACGTGAACAAAACTGAATTGTAGCCTATTCTAGGACTATCTTCTGATATTAACCAAAACTGCAGTCCTAACTTACCAAGATAATTAAATACATAAAATCCATTTCAGCAGCAAAGCCTGAAATTCTATTCAAGATTGTCACTTAAGATGAATCCAGTCTTACATGAAAAATTCTCCTTTACTGATAAAGTCTCTGTTGTGAGCATTTTCCAAATCTACAGGACCAGCTGCAGTCATGTGCTGATGTTTGTTGGACATAGCAGTCTGCAAATCTTTTCACTAACTCCATGCAGCCTGTGTTGTTCAGTGGTGCACCTGCCATGCACATTTATCTACCTGTGCACACCTGCTCTAGAAACTGCATTAAGAAGCAAGTTCCTTCTATGGGTAATTCGGTGACCATATGCCATTCATTTTGCCAACTTAACAGTTTCCTTGAGGAGATCCCATGTGTGAGATTCTGCAGGTAATAATTTTCCTCATACTGATAAAATTCAAGTGTCCAAATAATGAGGAATATAGCACAAATCAGTTTATGAAAATTAAAATTTTGTCATGTTTTTCTTTTAAGGTAGTATTTGAAAATACAAATTTTCCATGTGACTAAAATACAATTGTAATATATACTTCAGCACTGACCTCAACCTTTGGAACCATTGAACATGAAAAAATTTCCAGCAGGTTTTACAGAATGTTTCATTCTGCTTAGCACAGGGCTATTAAGGATGAATAAGAATATTCATATTATGTTAGTGATAATAGAAACTGATGAAACCATTGCTAAAAAAAAAACCCCACACTTTTATCTGTAAACAGCTATTCACATTGCCATCATCATTTAGGAATATCCAAAGCAAAAGTATACACAGATGCTCATGAACATACCCTTCCATATCTCCCTTCAGTATTAATGAGTGCCCATTCATACCCCAGAGTAGAGATTCATTGAAAATACATTGCATATTTAGTGGGGCATTTTTGACAACTGATACAAAATATAAAATGTGGATCATTTTGAACTAGGCAACATTGTATTTATTTTTCTTCTACTTGCCAACAATAGCTTTACAATATTTTATTTACACATGTATTCACACTACCTACAGTGGTATCAAGTTGAATTCCTTTCACTATGATAGACATCACAGGCTTGAAATATTGTCCAATGATTTTAGTTTGCCCACATTTTAGGACTAAAGAGTAAAGGATAAAACAGTTTGGTATTTTCAAGAAGAAACACCATATATATATATGAAAAATGTAATTAAGATGTGTGTACTAATTTCAATATAAATATATAGAAAGAATTTTCTAGAAAGAATTTTCATGAGAAAAGGTAAGAACAATTCTTACTTGAAAATGCTGAGTTGGTGATACTATTAAAAATTCAATATCAGGTGAAAATATATTCCAGTGAAGAGATCAGAGAAATGAAACAATTTCAAATGCCTTGGATACGGCATTTCTGCAAAGACAGGGATACTTCAAGGAAAGAAAAGTCGAAAGCACAGCTAGATAATTCACATTTCTTTAATATAAGAAGAAAAACTACAGCATGTAATAAATAAGTTTATATATTATTCACATTAAAAAATATAAGTTATCAACAGCAAAGGAAACTTCACATGCACCCACTTCCTTTTAGGAGAGAGAAGGTAGATTCATATGACTATCCACTGAGAACTTTTGTATGGTGAGAGATAAATCTCACAGTTTAATAGTAGCTTAAATGAAAACCCTTGTATTTTAATTTACAAAGCAATTTAAATTTTTGTGGTACAGCAGGTTCTGTTATCCATTTGTAGGAAATGTCCTTTTGCATTATCATATCTATACTCTTACAAGTGAGGTAGATGTTGACATTCTGAAATGAAATTATTAGATTTTAGCAATTCTAGACAGACATTTGAATTAACATACCATGTTCAAAGAAACAAGGTAAATACTTAAGCTTGGTTATTTCATGCATTAACTGTGCATTAGCACCTTTGCCATAAAATAGCATATATATTTACTTAATGTATAGGTTAAGGGAAATAAATTTGTACATAATACTTCAAAAATAAAACTTTGAAATGATGCAAGCATGATAAGAGACAAATAATAAAAATCCATGAGAAAAAAAAAAAAGAGAATCACTCTCATATAAGCCATGCAAGTTGACTCTTCAGTGTTTCCTTTTCTTTAGCAGTTCTTGTAACATCTATAAAGACCAAAGAGGAAGTTTGACTTTCTGCTTTCCATTTGCATAGTACAGCATATATCTGGCTGAAAGTTACCATTTGAGATAAGGATTGGAAATATGAATACCATCATCAGAAAGAAGTAAAAATAGGAACTTTTTTTGTTTCTTTGTTTGTTTTCTCTCCCGGTCATTGAGACACTTTTCCCTGGTGGTACTGCCTTGTAGGCCTCCAGTGTATGAGGAGGCTCTTGGCCCTCATATGACTGCTGAACTGGGGTGAGGGACTGTTATGTAGGGACACTCCACTCCAAAGGAGTGCGACAGAAGGTTTAGGGGGTACAGGATGGGAGGGCGGGACTGGGAAGGGTGGAAAGAGGACACTATGACGGAGATGTAATCAGAAGCAACAAATAAATAAATTTAAAAAAAAAGATCTAATTACACTAGGCTTGTCTATACCTTCTGATTATAGCAATATGTTGGGGGTAAAGGCAGGAAGATCAGGAGTTAAAGTCATCCTCAGCTGTACAGAAAGTCCCAGGACAGTCTGTGATACATGAGACACTGTCTCAGAATATACCCCATATGTCTCCACTCAAAATCAACTAAAAATATTGTGATAAATACACACAGAGAGAATTTCATAAGTAATTATTCTATGAGAGTAGATTTGTGATAGTTGTAGTTTGCCTAAATTAATTCATTAAGCAATCACTCTGATTCATTAATACATTTTCTGAAATGCAATTACTATAATCTCTTCTAAGATGCAGATTTTTAGCACTACTTCACTGGTTAACAGTTTTCAGTAACTTCTCATTGATCTTAGCAGTCAATCTCTTTGATTTGGATACTTCTGACATTATAAATAAGACTATTTACTTTTCTGATTCCTGTGGTGCATCAGTTTCATAGTTTATCCGTTTTCAAGGACATTTCTGAACTTCTCCAGACCACCTGACTTTTCCTCACCATAGGATCTCTCTCTCTCTCTCTCTCTCTCTCTCTCTCTCTCTCTTCTTTGGAAATAGTAATAAATTACAGAAGCTGTTTATTTAGAGGCAATATTTTACAGAGACAATGGTTTATTTTTAATGGATACAAAATATCTGTATATATTTAAAGATTACAGTATGAAAAAATGATACATATGAAAGATCATATTTCATTGCAATCATTTATCATTTCAAAACGTTTTTGAGACTCAGACTCGCCACTCCTAAGGTCTTGAATTATGAAGTAACATTTTGTAGTCTGTAGCTATCCTATAATATTGTGAAAAACCAGATTTAATTTCTCTGCACTTCTAACCTTTGGTCCACCAACATAGAACCATTATATCTCCCTTCTACTCTAGTAACTGCCCTCGATAACTACTCACAAAAGGAAAATTAGTTTTCTCCAAAGAGTTTCACTGTGTATAAAAATCCATGCCATCACAAAATAAACTCAGTAGTAGTTTTGGAGGATTTTTTAAAAAACATTAATTTATTATTTCAAGTTATGTCTCCATTACCGCCCCCTCCTTCCACCCCCTCCATATCCCAATCTCCCACCCTCTTACCCTTCTCCTACCCATACTTCTCCTCCAGTGTTGGGTGCCTCCATGTATCAGTTCCCCTCAGTTCATTAGTTCATGAGGTCTAAGAGCTTCCTTTTACACAGGGGGCCTACATGGCAGTTCTACTAGGGTGAAGTGTCCCACTAACAGGTAACCAAGTCCATGTACCTGTTCTTTTGGGTCTATTGGTTGTAGGATGGTTATCCTGTACTATATGAGTAAAATCCAGTTATAGATGAATATATGCCATGTGTATCTTCCTGATTCTGAGTTTGTTCACTTATGATGAGCTTTTATTTGTTTGTTTGTTTGCCTGCTTGTTTGTTTTTCATCACAATGGTTTTAATGCACTGTCTCTAGGATTTTTCTTTTTTTTATGATTTTTACCTTACAGGTCCTTTGTTTATATATTGCAGTTTCAATTAAAAAAAGAAGAAAAAACCCTTCAGATAAATAACAGTATTATCAACACCAAAATTAACCAGAATCAACGTCTATACAACCTAACCAATTATATACTCTTAAAATTGGCATTTGAAATGGAATCCATGAAACTTCCCATTAAACTTTGCACTTTCAATATTGACTATATTTGGTGCATGTGTTTATCACTGAATAAAACAATGAGATTCATGACAGACTTATAACTAGGAAACAGCAAGCTTTACATCTACTTACATATTTTGTGTCTATTAATTGTTTTCAGTCCTTTCTTGTTTGCTTATATTGGATATCTTTTTTTTTCCACTTTCCTTCATGGTACACTGGACCCACATGTAGATTTGTGTGTGTGTGTGTGTGTGTGTGTGTGTGTGTGTACAGTTATACATGCATACATACATTTATATACATATATGTTATTTATATATTATTGGTTATATTATGTACAAAAGAGAATGTGTTTCTTTCCCTTTACGTGCTTTTATACTTAATGTTAAGTATTAGACCCATCTATTTTATCCTAATATGTAACTTCATTTTTTTTAGATCTGAGTAGTAGCATTTCACTAATACAATAGCATCCACTGCTACCCAGGTAGTCACCAAGAACAGGATTATTCTTTTATGTCTGAATAACATTGCAGTGTACTTGTGAAGTAGTTTATCTTTATCATTCATCTCTTGAAGGACAACCAGTTAAATGATTGTTTTTAATAAATTATTAAATAATGAATAATTATATGAATTATATGGCTCATGATTTTTAAAATTTGTTTTCAAATTTCATTAAGTATAAGAAACCTAATATACCATCAGCAACACTTATGAAAAAATAAATGCTAAAAAGAAAAGACCTATCTTCCAATTAGCAAGTCAGAAGAAAGTTATTTGTAGTATCTATAAATAAAGAATTGCTGATTTAAGAAAAATCATTAACTTTTCTGTTAGCCCAATTTGTTTAAAAATGAAAAATGTTCTTTCCTTCTTTTATTTCTGATGGTGAAGTATTGGGGAAGGTTGGTGGGAGGTTGTCCCTTATCTGAGAAGAAGGGAATGGAAGAATAGAAGCAGAGGGTGGGAGGGTAGGATTGGGAAGAAAGGAGTGACAGGCTGTGATTGGAGTGTAAAATTAATAAATAAATGAAGGAAAAATGAAAAGTGAACTAAGTACTCCCTGAAGAGAAAGTCTGTTGCTTATCCACATCTAAAATTTTACAGGTAGTTCATGCCTTTTCCAACATCCGCCATTCCTTTTTAACTGTAATATCAGGTCACAAAAGAAAACAGCCACAAATGGATCCTTTGTAGTTGAAGGGCTATGTTAAGTCAGCTATTTCTAATGTTACTGTAACAAACTACCACCAGTTTCATGCTTTGCAGGGTAACAAGTTATTATCCCACAAGTCTTCATCCCATAAGTCTAAAATGAACAATTAAGATTGAGTTGATTTGGGGGTTGAAGTCTCCAATTTCTCCAATTTACATAATTGCATTCTTTGACATGCAGTTTATTTTGCAATGATACTTGTAAAACTTTAGTGAGTTAAACACTTATTATGTGGTTATGTTTATATTTTTCATTGTAATGGATACAGCAATAAAGCATCTCATTTAATGTGAACATTTTATAGTTTACTTGAATATATTGTCATAATGGATGACACATTCTTTTAAGTGAATTTTTATTATTTGTAAATGCCAGAGATAAATTAAAATAAAAAGAAGTGTTTTGTTTTAATTTGAATCATTAAATTTTGCTAATTGGTTTGATATATGAAGTTTCCAGAGCAATTGACTCAAAACAAGAATTTATTTTTGTCATGAATGAAAATTTTTTACAAAATAAAGTTTCTTAACCTCCCACCTCCCACCGCAAAACCCAGCCAACCAAACAAACAAAAACTATTTTACTTTATGTTAGTTTAATATGTTTTTGGTAAAAGCTTTTGTGGCAAGTTTCAGGATAAAACATTTGCACTCCTGTTCTGCCATCTGGTGGACATTTTCTATATTACCTCTTCTGGAATGTGAACCACAATGTGAACACAATTTAAATGCATTTAAATGACGACATGCATTTTGCTTTTTATTTCTAGGGAATATATATATAATAAAGTTGTAAACAACATTCTTTAGTCTTCATCTTTATCCAAAGTATTTTTTTATTCTTCCTGAAATTAGTTTTTTTTTTTAATAATTAAAGTAATTTTTGTCTTACTTTTGTGTGGTCTTTGTTTTGTTCTACCTCTGTTTCCACATATGTCTTAGAATCTGTTTTTGATTTTGTACCGTGATATTTTAACAGTCTCAAAGGTAAATCTGCTTAGAGGGGCTGGTACAGCCTGAATATGACATATTGGTTGGTCACTAGTACAATTTAAAATATATACTTTAAAAATTAAAATAATCATGTTGCATACTTGTAATTTCTTCTTTTACACAAGATTAAAGAACTGGATGTAAAGAAGTTAAGCAAATCATCCAATAATTGACTATATGCAAGAGTTAGGCAACTAGGCTTAACACGTACTCATGTGTTCAATAACCTTTCCTTAATTTTACACTGATCTATAATTCAATTCACCTTCATGTCACTATAAATATGTGTGCATCAGAAATTATTTTAATACATCTTGGTTTGTTTTTTGTTTTATCTATACATTTTTGGGATAATTTTGCATAATTTTGATAAATTTCATTCTTTTCAGCTCCTCTCAAATGAACCTCCACTTCCCTAAAAAAAATCTAATCAAGATGAATTTGCACTGCCCAAATATTATTGGCTATGTGGCTTTCACTAGAGGATTCCAAGCATACTATTGTAGAAAACTTACTCTCTCTTCTAAGCTGCTGCCAATTGTTAATAGCTACTGTGCTGAAGGTCAGAGTTCATGTCCAACTAACCTTCCACACTGGTATTTGATCTGGTGTGGTGCTGTATAGGCCTTCTGTATGCTTTTACGCCATGGTGAAAAGTCATCTATGAGCTGTCCTGCTGTTTCCAGAAAATACTGTTTTCTTGTAATCATCTACTGTCTCTGGCTTTTAATTTTTTCTGCCCCTGTTCCAACAATGATCCCTGAAACATGAGAGGAAGAGGGTGCTGTGCAGGTGCTACATTGAGGGCTGAACCTTTGTGTATGCTCTAATTTTCTACACATTGGTGAGTTTGAATCTTTCCTTTGTTACCATCTACTGAAAATAGAACCTTCTCTGATGAGGGTGGAGAGGTTTATCAATGTAGTGGTATAATTATAAGACATTAGGTATTGATTTTAAACTATATTCATTTAATATAATATAACTGTAGATTTTACCGTAGAGAATATCATTTGCTTAGCATTTTTCTTGTCCCTACAATAATGGTACTAGGAATGAGAATATTCTTATGAAGTGAATCTTTAACCTAATCAGAAAGTGGTTGCATACTCTCTTGGTATTTGCGACACTATTGTGCAGGTAGGATGTGCTGATATTATGCATTCTACATGCAAATTAATCTGCTCCCAGATGCTTGCTTTCTATATATCAAGTAATGTTGTTACCTTTCTTGTGTCTGTTTGGTTAAACAAATGCTGAGGCCTGAGTTGGGCAAAGACAGAGGTAGGTGGGACTAAGGCATGGACTTCTGAAGCATAGTGGTTCATGGGTAGAAGAGCCTCCAAGGTAAGCAGATGGACCAGGAAGGACACATGAAGGGGTAGATGAAAGAAGATCATTATACATGGCCTGGAAGGTTAAGGATTAACAACCACCAACAAGTTAACCATAATGTAAATACTGGTTAAATAATTTAGTTAGCCATTTTCTACAAATGGTGCCCAACTACAACAATTACAATCCATGCTTAAAGGCTGAGAAGGCCTCAATGAAAGGCAGTTTCCTAGCCAAAGAATAGTGAACTGAACCCAAAAGCATTTCAAAGTTGCAGTTCCCTCAATAGAAGTTGCTACCTTGCAGGAAAGGTGGAGAACTAAGGCCTTGACTCTCCCAATGTACTGAAGAACTGGCAGCCTTCTAGACACACCTTGGGAGTGAAATTAACTTCTTGGATTAAAAATGGTGGAATTCATAATGTCTCAATACATGTGCATTCTATTTGATTTGTTTCTTCTAGCATACAAATGATTTTTACACTGACAATTGTGGTTCTATGTATTGTTTTGGGGAAAGATTTGACTAGAATAGGATTAGAAAGGGAGATAGCTTACAGATAGAATGCTAAGTTGATGACAATGATATTAGGGGAAGGAGGAAAGCCCTTTCTGATAGATAAGACAAATTTGATAGCAGCTGAAACTCAGAGCTTCCTGGCTACTAGATGCTTGTCAGGGATATCTGGGAAAGGCTCACCAAGCAAATGCACCTAAAAGTAGATTCCAATGAATAATGAACAAAACTTTAATTACAGAATCGGATGGCATAGCTAAACCAAGACTTTAAAAATGTTCTTGTTTCTTTCCTTGATTTTTGTTTAGATATCTCTGGTTTTCCTATATTGGGAGGTAGAAAAGATATTTTTGTGGTGTGGCATTGCTAAAATATGAGAGATTTTTAAATGTTTTGGACCGATTTGGAACTTTCATTGCAATTCAAAGTTGTTCTCTGGATTACAGTGTTACTATTATCTGGGATTTATGTGAAATATTTGAGTAGGTCGGTACTGGCACATGCCCTTAATCCCATCACACTGAAGGAAGAAACAGGCAGATCTCTGAATTCTAAACCAGCCTAGTTTAAAAAATGAGGGCAAGGAGGGAGCCCCACTGATAAGAAAAGCTTGCTTGTTAAGGACAGACTAGAATTACAAATGACAGTTTTTCCTTGAGGGTACTATGCAAGTTTTGCTTAGTAATAAATAATAATGTCCTTACTTATCTAATGAATAATGCACATATTCTTAAATTTATGTAATGAGAAAGGGATAACAAACCAGTCTCCTTATTTGTTGGGCTCCCACTGGAGAACTGGTTTCAAGAGGCATTTTGCCCAAAAAGAGATATGTTAGTTGCTGGGTGTGGTGGTACATGCCTTTAATCGCAGCATTTGGAAGGCAGAGGAAGGCAGATCTCTGTGAGTTCAAGGCCAGCCTGCTCTACCGATTGAGTCCAGGACAGAACAAAGATACACCTTACCTTGATTACAAACTTGGGAGACAAGGAAAAATAGGTTCCTTGTGTGTTTTAGGCCAATCTAATCTGTAAAACTCTACAGAGCAAATTAAGACAGCCCAAGCTACACAGAGAAACTCTATAGAATATAAAGGAGAAAAGGGAAAAAATATGCATACCTTTGATCTCAAAATGTGGGAGACAAAGACAGAGACAGATAGGTTCCTTTTGGTTTGAGGCCAACCTAATCTGCAAGCAGGCTGAACTACATACAAAAAAAACCTGTTTCAATCAAATAATAAATTTATGTCAACTGTAGAGGAGAATACTTAAACTCCATATAATGTTATGCTGAATTTTCAACTTAAAATTGTTTATAGATAGCCATATTTATGTGATGATAATTACAGGAAAGAAAAAAGTCTTCCATCAAAACTGAAAGAAATCAGATTTGATTGGAAAGACCTCCTATAGATCATGGCTCCAACCCAAACCCAAAATAACTTATATTTGCAGATTTTACTATGTGGGAACAGCTCAGACAGGCTAAATAAAATAAAAATCTTATTGTCTGCATAGAAGCCACATGACTTATTAGTATATGCCATACTTTCATATTACATGAATGGAGATTCACAAATGTCTTTCTTCTGTTTAAACAAAGAACAAAAAAATCTTCCTTAATTGGTCTGTGCATCCTGCACATCCAAAACATTTTTGTAAAACCAGAACTATATGCTACTTGTGGGAAACTATATATTTTCAGGACAAAGGGATCAGACACCAAAGAAGACAAGACAAATATCCCAAATGATCCAGTCTCATAAACTGCATCAATAGCTGTTTCCTAAAAAATATGCATGCAGAACAACTTCAAAACAGTTTTCTGAGATGGTCCATCCTCACAGACTGTTCTTGCTAGGATTGGAAGTAGCTCTGAACTTTCCCACTAAAGTCCAGCTTTAGACTACAAACTGCTCAGGACATTCAAATTACTGAGCACATAAAGAACAGACAACAAATGTTACTATTAACTTGTTTAGCCATTTTTTTCCATTTTATTTGGACCTCTAAACACTTTTCTTGTGTTGCAAATCATCAGGAAGCAATTTTTAGAGAGTGAGGTCCCATTCCCAAAATGTGGGGCAGGTGATTCTTTGGTCATTTAATGGGTCATAGATATCATTTAGGGGGGCTAATTACAAGTTGTGGAATGGTCTTGTTAAGCAAGATGTAGGATTAGACTAAGGGACTTCTCTCTTTCTCTCTTATATAGGGGGAGAGACTTGAAAAGAAAAAAGAGGGGGAATATGGGTACATAATATAGAAATTATAAGATATATGGGTAGATTATTGAATCTGCTCTGAAACTTAAAGCTATTTTTATTTTCAAAATAAGGTTATCTTTTGACACATTGGTATAGAATTTTGTATATTGATACTAAAGTAGGTTAATTTTTGATTCAGTGATATAAAATTTTTTATTCTGAGACACATATGTATATTTCAACTATTATAGAAAGTATTGTGCCTATACAACTCATTTAAAAGTACACATTTACTTCCAATCCTTTTATGGGTGGCTATTACAATCTATTTAGGGGTCTGGTTTGATGGTTCACCAATAAAGCTCCTGGCCATGTCAAATACTAGTCTTAATTTATCACAAAAACATGCCTCCTAGGTTAAACAGACAGTAAGTGATTAAAAATATACAGTTTGCTTGCTCAAAGATAGACAGATAGATACAGATAGAGAGATGACAGATTTATAAATAAATCAATAGACATCTTAACAACCCTCAGAAGAATACAGAAAATGGCATTTAAAGATGTTTTTATAATTTTAAAAATTGTTTGATGTAAGAAGGTCAGCTCCTGACAGCTCCCCTTTTACTTAGAAGAAGTCAATTAGCAACAAAAACACCGTTAGGAGATAACTCCTACTGAGCAAAAATGCCCCTGCTATCTCAACAAACTATATACAATCCAAAGATGAACTAAAATTTAAATGCAGGTAAGTCAATGGTCTGATTCTGCATAGACAGAGTGGGAAATACTTATTCCCTACTGCACAATTTAGTCTGTGAGATATGCTTGACAAGAAGGCTGAAGATGATGCTCCAACAGTATGGAGAGGTATTTGGGACTATCTAGGCAGCAAACCGTCATTTTTCTTTTGGAAGCTGCTCCCCTATGCTTCCTACTCACTGAAATAATAACTTTATTCCTTCTTAGGTCTTTGATGGGCTTGAAGACACAATAGATATAAAATTTCAATTGAACCTGAGTTGTTTAGAAAATAAAACAGTATTTTCAATTTAGATTGAAAATATTTAGGTACAGAACTTTAAACACGACAAGATAGATGATTTTTTTCTCCAAGATTGTCTGATACAAATAGTCTAGACATTATGTATGTAACTTTTGTATATGGTTTTCTTGATTGTATAATATTTTTTCTTACTGTTTTTACTATATGAGTTAAAAAATTTAACTTTTTTATTAGACAAAAAGAGGGAATTGATGGAGTGATGTTAAGCATTCTAAATACTAGTTAACCTGCTCTCAGAAGCTCTCTTGGTGTACTTCAAGCAATGTTGTGTTACCTTGCTTGTCTCTGATTGATTAAATAAATGCTGACTCCTGTGATTGGGCAAAGACAGAGGTAGGCAGGACTAAGGCATGGACTTCTGAAGCAGAGTGGTTCATGGGTAAAAGAAGCCTCCACACAAGCAGCTGGAGCAGGAAGGAGGACACATGATGGGGTAGATGAAAGAAGATCATTACATGTGTCCTGCAACATTGGCATAGCATGGGGAATAACATCCAAGGGGACATATTTATATACGGGGTTATATTTGGGGAATAGAATTGAGATAGCTTAGATGGGCTAAGATTGCACAATCCAGGCCTAGGCTTGTTAAAATCCATGTGGTGTCTGTGTGTTTATTTATAATGGCAGGTTAAGGATTAGCAACCACAAAATCAATTAACCTTAATGTGAATACAGGTAAATAATTTAATTATTTTTTTTCTACAGTAGGTATGTGCTGCCAGGCCAATTATTATTTTATCTCACAGACCCCTTTTCATTTTCAGGAGATAGACACCTAGCCTAGGGTCTTGAACATTTTAGGTATTTCCTCTACCACTGCAGCAGATTTAACCTGATATAATATTGGAATGCAGCCATTACTTTTATCTTTGCATCACTTTATCCAAATACCTGGCAGAAGGAACTCATAGGATGAACATTTATTTTTGCTCATGATTTTGGAGAGATTTCAGTCCAGTATGGTGATAAAAGCAGAAAAGTATGACCTTGACTATCTGCAAAGATGTTTGACTCAGAGCAGCTGCTCACACTTTAGTAGGCCAGGAAGCAGAGAAACCTGTTTGGAAGCAGGCACATATGACATACAATGTTATTTTCCTAGTACCCTACTTAGCCTGTAGTTCATAACTCCCATATTATCCACAGATTTTAACAGGTGAAAGAACAAGTACTTATACTATGATGTTGTGGGTGACATTCAAAATAGGAATTCTACTTTTGTTCCCAAAAGATTCATGATCATCTTATATTGCAAATTAGTCAAACCCTAAGTGTTGTAAAAATTTAAACATTCTTAAAATTGTTCCAAAGTCCTATGCCCAAAGTCTATATCAATAAAATACAAAATATAATCTAAATATTTATAATGGATCATGAAGAGTCTCATTCCTAAAGAGCAGAGAATAGGAAAGAAAGACTAAACCAACTGAAGAATGAAGCCAAGAAAAGTCAGCATTGAATTTTGTAGACAAATGTACAGCCTTTTCAGCATAATGGTAGAGTAGTCTGGTCTAGACAGAGTTAAGGATCACTTCTCTTAGGCTTTGCAAACTGTGGGATACATGGAATATCTTGTGCTGGCTTTAGTGGTTACTCACACCTTACCAAAATATATGTCCCATGGTGCTGTCATCTCAAAATTCCTAGGTGTTCTACACCTTCAAAGATTTATGCATATTCCACTTCGGGATCTCTTGCAGTCAATCTGAACCTCACTACATATTATCTATTAATATCTCACAGGCTTGTCTTTGGAGTACTTGTGCAAGATCCTATTACATTGTGCTCTTGAATTTCATGTGCCTGTAAAATTAAGTCCATGTAATCAATATCGTTCTATTTCCAGGTCAAGAAATAAATGGATCCTCTTGATCCATGGAAATAACAGCCTCCAGGAATCTGTGTTGTATGGATGAATATGGGAAAAACAGGTTTTACATAATGGTTTTCATTTAAAACATCTATGCTTTTTTCAAACAGGACACCTTTGCTTACTTACTTACAGAAAAGTTCTTCAAATGTGTGTACTGTTATTTTTTTTTCATTACCTTGAAACCTTTGATGGGTAAGGGGTCACATAACTGTTATATCTGTGTAAGGGACACAAATTAGTCAATTTATTTAACAATTAAAGCTGTTTCTCTACTATTTTTTCATATTTTATTAATTTCATATGTTCCCATGCCCCATATATTCACACTTTTTTTTGCTTGTTAGTCTCACTGGAATCTATTTAAATATGATCGACAGTAAAACCTTTCACAGCAATAACACTAGAAATGTATCTCAGTGAGTATATCTTATATCACATGCACATAGCCCTGGATTTGACTCACAATACTTTTTAAGGAAGGCATGTTGGTACATGCTTGTAGTTTTAAGAGGCAGAAATAGAATGTCAAGAAATTAAGGATCATTTTTTCCTGGGCTATAAAACCATTTGAGCATATATGATACTTTGTCAAAACAAACAAAGAAAGCTATAAGACAAATATCCTTGCTGAAATATTTAACACCAAATTAATTTGTCCATTACTATGAATTCATTTCTGTTCAAAATTTTAGGATATAGATATAATCTAATTGGGTTGTTTGCCAGAGTGTAATATGATTCTCCACCACACCAGTACCTAGTAAAGTTAGCTCACATTTGAAACCTTATGAACATCTTTAGTGTTCATGTATCTATTCTATCAACATTTTGATCTTTTAAGCTCTTATCAGAATTAACCATTAAGTTCTATTGGCATCATTCTTGGATCTTCTAACATGCATTTGTAGGCTATTTCAACTTCCTCTCAAAAACTACTTCTGGAGACCTGAACCAAATGACAATGTTTATAAAAATTTAATGGTCACTCCCATTTGTTGCCACTTTTGCTATTTACTAACTATGTATCCCAATCACAAAATACCTTACAGAAGATTTTTATGGGGGAAAATAGTTATCTGGACTCCTGGTTTAATTGGTCTATCATGGAAGTGAAGACAGGGAAGTTTTGCTATCTCTGGCCACAAGAACCCTCATTTGGTGACAAGAACAAGAGAAAGCAAGTCTAGAGGCATGATGGGTGTGGCCTCCCTTAGTTACCTGTGTTCACCAGCAACAGTCATTTCCTAAAGGCTCCATGGCCTTCAGAAGAAGAACACAAATCTTCATCACATGAGACATATCAGATATTCTAGAATGCAATCACAATAAAACTATGTCTTCTTTAAAAAACATACATTGCTAATTCCTTTCTCTGTGGGAAATCTGAATACTAGGCAACAAAAAATAGTTGTGTCATAAAAATGAAGCACAGACAAGGAGAACTGTCATTACTGTTCTGTGATGAAGACAATAATGTTATAAAAATGTAGACTCTATATATACTCCAGCCATGAAAACCAGTGTGACTTAATATTTTTTCCTTTAATTCCAGGAAATTGTCTTTCTTTACTCTTCATTTCAACAACTATATACTCAGCATTTATATTTTGTTATTCTTTATGATAAAACCTTGAACTTGAAACCTAACAGATCTGGCCCTTAGGAAGAAATAATGTAGTTTTACATTAAACTTGCCTTTGAATTTCCCAGTCAGCTTTTCTAACAGAGACAGCACTTTAAATTGTGAAATACTTCCTCTCAATCTCATTCTCAGCCTACCTTTTTAATCCCTCTCTTTCTGCCTGTCCTTCTCTCTAATGTCTATTGATATCCATCCTAACAGTTGCACTCTTTTGTACTGCACTGGAGTGATTATATTTCTTTATTTCTACTTCTGGTTATGTCCTTTCATCCAAATTTACTTGTCCTCATAGAAATCTCTTCGTACTCCTTGAATAATTAACCAAACTGTTTGCATCCTGTTCAAACACAAGTAACACATGGGCATATCAGAATGTCCAAATTGAACAAATGTTCATCTCCCAAGGCCTATTTCTTTGTTTTAGTTTTCTGCTTCTAGTGTTAATTTACTTAACCTATTCACCTAACTACAGGACTCAAAGTCTGTCCTGATTTTGAATTCTTTGCTCTGTTTGTTCCAATCATCAATCATCCATTTCCAAAAATTTACTAGTTGTTTATGTTTGCAATAAGCAGTCTCCTCAGTTTACGTAATTTGCACTATTCTGATCCTAACTTTCTCATAGCTTAAAATAAAATACATAATTTCATATAAATGTATTATATCAGTTTTCCTTCTTTTCTTGTTCTGTCCTTATATACCTTATAATACATGTTGGAAGAAATGATCCAAGAAAAGAAAAATCCAATATTTTAATGACCACCCATATTTTGGTGGTGTCCTAGTATCCCTAGTATCCTGCATTAGAGAGACACAAAGTACAACCCTTTTCCAAGAAAGTGGTCTACCTTTACACCTCATTTTGAAAAAATGATCTGCTATAATTGCAAAATGTAAGTTTTAACTGTCCATATCTAATAGCTAACCAATGTCTTTCTACAAACCTAAAACTCTTGCTCATATTGCAATTCATTCACCATGAAGCTTAAATGTTGCTTTATTCTCAGATTGGGATACTCTTCCAGGTCTATCGTGTGTCATTGCAGCAGTTATCTTCACATGTATGCATCTCATTTCAGATTCTTATAAACTGACATATTCAAGGACTGTGATTTTATTACATAAGTATGATACCCCAAGCTTGGTTGATACTCAAATCTTCCAAGAGTAAAATCTTCAAGTTATAAAAGCTTCTTAGATTTCATAAAATACATATTATATAGCTCACTTAAGAATGACTTACACAAGCCGGGCATTGGTGGCGCACGCCTTTAATTCCAGCACTTGGGAGGCAGAGGTAGGCGGATCTCTGTGAGTTCGAGGCCAGCTTGGTCTACAAAGTGAGTCTAGGACAGCCAGAGCTGTTATACAGAGAAACCCTGTCTCGAAAAACCAAAAAAAAAAAAAAAAGAATGACTTACACATGCCTTGTTTGCTTATTGGACAGTCGAACATTTATATGTATCAAGTAGTTGATTCAAATTAATTACATCTTCTTTTGATTTTACTATGCTATAAATTCCATAAAAATTAGAATTAAATTATATATTTCCACCACTTAATCTATAACACTCAGAGCATTTTACGTATACATTACTTAGGACTATCTACTTATGGACATTTAAAGCATATATATATATATATGTATGTATATATATATATATATATGTGTGTGTGTGTGTGTGTGTGTGTTTAAGTACTATCACAATTTTGTATTACCACTTTTAATAAATACATCCTAGTAAAAAACAAAAACACAATGGGGGATCCAAGATGGCGGTGGCCCGCTCGGATGTATTTTGATCTCGGGGGAAACAGTCAAAGGATGGTGAGTGTTGCAGGATGCTGTACAAATGGGTCTGGGGGGCTCGACCCCCCTGGGCCTCACCCAACTACCCAGGGAACACTGGGGGTCCCTGGGCAGGACGCTCCCTCCCACTCTCAGACACACATGGAAGCCACTGAATCCAGGAATCAGGATCCCCCTCTTGCCCACCAGGAGAGACACCTGGGTTAGTTCCAAACTAATACCCAGTGGGCAGACTCAGACCCCACGCAGAGATATTCTCCAGCCTGCTGGGCACCCCCAGGTCTCTCACAGCTTATCCAGCTATCTGGGGAAAGGTTGCAACCCATGGAAGTGCACTCAGCTCGGCTGCAGAGTGCCATCAGACTGCAGATTGCAACCCACTGCAGTATACGGGAACATAGTTGAGCGTGAAGTCACTTGCTAGTCTCCAGACCCGGGTTGTGGGAACGGCAAGGCTATTGGGGGTGAAAACAGATTTACCCACCACAGAAGCCAACCCTGAGCAAACTGTGAGGTATTTGCAAGTGCTGTATATCAGACTTTTTTACAAATACTGGCCCTTTCGGCGGGGAACCAGAGCTTATGTGTACAAAGCTCCACACCCTGGATTAGTTAGGTCTCCACCTAGGAGGCAGGGCTGAATGACTCATTTTACAGGGGTGGAGTAAGGCAATTCAACTCCTACACCAAAGCGCCCCCTGTGGACACAAGTCCAGAAGACAGCTAGACATTTCCAATGGCTAGAGGCCCCAGACCAAAAAAAAAAAAAAAAAAAAGTCAACAGAGCAGAATGATTCCAACAAAAGAAAGCAATGCTATATCATCCAGCCCAGACCACATCACCAGAGCTGAAACACATGAAAATGAGGATAATTCTACATTATGCAAAGTGATAGAGTCCCTTCAAGAAGAACTTAAATCTATGAAGGAATTCAAAGAAGCCACAATTGCACATACAAAAGCGATGGGAAAACACCATTAGAGAATGTCAGAACAAGATGGCCCACCTTGAACAAGAAAAAGAGACTTCCAGGCAAAGACAAGCAAACTGGAGCAGGAAATGTACAAAACAAATAGAATCACTCAAGAAATGAAAATGGAAATGGAAACAATAAAGAAAACACAGTCAGAGTTAAAAAAGGAAATGGAGAATCAAGGGAAGAGAACAGGAACTATGGATTTGAGTACCAAAAATAGGATTCAAGAGATGGAAGACAGGATCTCAGGCATGGAAGTTTCGATGAAAGAAATCAATACAACATCCACAGAAAATGAGAAAGCTAAAAAAATCTCTCACCCACAATATCCAAGAAATCAAGGACTCAATGAAAAGACGGAACCTAAGAATTATAGGCACAGAGGAAAGAGAAGACTCCCAACTCCATGGTCCAGGAAATATCTTCAAAAATTCATAGAAGAAAACTTCCCAAAACTAAAGAAAGAGATGCCAGTAAAAATCCAAGAGGCTTACAGAACACCAAACAGATTAGATCAGAAAAGAAACTCCTCTCACCACACAATAATTGAGACTCCAAATGTAGATAACAAAGAAAGGATATTAAAAGCTGTAAGAGAAAAAGGCCAAGTCACATACAATGGCAGACCCATCAGAATCACACCTGACTTCTCCTCAGAAACTTTAAATGCTAGAAGAGCCTGGACAGATGTCCTACAAGCCCTGAGAGAACATAGGTGCCCATCCAGACTACTATACCCAGCAAAACTCTCTATCAACATAGATGGAGAAAAGATATTCCATGACAAAATCAAATTTAAACAATATCTCCCCACAAACCCAGCCCTACAGAAGATCCTAGAAGGAAAATTACAACCAAGAAGATAACTACACCCAAGAAAGCAGAGGAAATAGAAACCTCCAAAGCAACTAAACCTAAAGAAACACAAGACAACCAGCTATACCAAAATGATGGGAAATAACAACCCCTGGTCATTAATATCCATCAACATCAATGGACTCAACTCGCCAATAAAAAGAAACAGACTTAAAGACTGGATCCGTAAACAAGACCCATCTTTTTGCTGCATACAAGAAACACATCTCACTATTGAAGATAGACACTATCTCACAGTAAAGGGCTTCGGAAAAGGTTTTCCAAGCAAATGGACCCAGGAAACAAGCTGGAGTAGCCACCCTAATATCAAACAAAATACACTTCCAATTGAAATTAATAAAAAAAGACAGAGAAGAGCATTACGTATTTGTGAAAGGAAATATTCATCAAGAGGACATCTCAATATTGAACATCTATGCCCCAAATACAAAGGCACCTACATTTATAAAAGAAACGCTTCTAAAACTTAAATCACACATCGATCCAAACACTTTAGTAGTGGGAGACTTCAACACCCCACTCACAAATATGGACAGATCATCAAGACAGAAGCCAAACAGAGAAATAATGAGTCTAACAGAGATCATGAACCAAATGGACCTATCAGATGTCTACAGAACATTTCACCCAAACACAAAAGAATACACCTTCTTCTCAGCACCTCACGGAACCTTCTCCAAAATCGACCATATAGTGGGACACAAAGATAGCCTCAACAGATTCAAGAAAATTGAAATAACCCCTTGTATCTTATCAGACCACCATGGAATAAAGCTGGACTTCAATAGCAAAAGAATCAACAGAAAGTCTACCCACACATGGAAATTGAGCAACTCTTTACTAGAGGACCATTGGGTCAGGGAAGAAATAAAGAAGGAAATCAAAGACTTCCTAAAATCCAACGAAAATGAAGACACAATATACCCAAACCTATGGGACACAATGAAAGCTGTGCTACGAGGAAAGTTCATAGCACTGAGTGACTTCAAAAAGAAAATTGTGACAGATCATATTAGCGAATTAACAGCTAAACTGGGTGAATTGGAAAAAAAAAAAAGAACCAAACACTCCCAAGAGGAGCACAAGGCAGGAGATCATCAAACTTAGGGCTGAAATCAACAACTTAGAAACAAAAAGAATGCTACAAAGAATCAATGAAACCAAGAGTTGGTTCTTTGAGAAAATCAACAAAATAGACAGACCCTTAGCCAAATTAAATAAAAGACAGAGGGAGAAAAAACAAATCAACAAAATCAGAAATGAAAAGGGAGAAATAACAACAGACATTGAGGAAATCCATAGAATATTTGGATCCTACTTTAAAAATCTATATTCCACCAAATTTGCAAACTTAAGTGAAATGGACAATTTTCTTGATAGATTCCACCTGCCGAAGCTAAACCAAGATCAGATAAACAGATTAAACAGCCCTATAACTCCTAAGGAAATAGAAACAGTCATTAAAATCTCCCAACCAAAAAAAATGCTCAGGGCCAGATGGCTTTAGCAGGGATTCTACCGGACCTTCAAAGAGAAGCTAACACCAATACTCTTCAAACTCTTTAAACAAATAGAATCAGAAAGAACATTGCCAAACTCATTCTATGAGGCCACAGTCACCCTGATTCCTAAACCACACAAAGACCCAACAAAGAAAGAACTTCAGACCAATCTCCCTCATGAACATAGATGCAAAAATACTTAATAAAATACTAGCAAACCGAATTCAAGAACAGATCAAAAGTATCATACACCATGATCAAATAGGCTTCATCCCAGGAATGCAGGGATGGTTCAACATACGAAAGTCTATCAACGTCATTCACCATATAAACAAGATGAAAAAAAAAACACATGATAATCTTGCTAGATGCACAAAAAGCATTTGATTAAATCCAACACCCCTTCATGCTAAAAGTTCTGGAGAGAACGGGCATACAAGGGCCGTACCTAGAAATAATAAAGGCAATATACAGCAGCCCAGTGGACAACATCAAATTAAATGGAGAGAAGCTTGAAGCATTTCCTCTAAACTCAGGGACAAGACAAGGATGTCCACTTTCACCATATCTCTTCAATATAGTACTTGAAGTTCTTGCTAGGGCAATAAGAAAACTAAAGGAGATCAAGTGGATAAATATTGGAAACAAGGAAGTCAAATTATCCCTATTTGCAGATGATATGTTAGTATACATAAGCAACACCAAAATTTCCACCAGAGAACTCTTACAGCTGATAAACACCTTCAGCAAAGTGGCTGGATACAAAATTAATTCAAAAAAAATCAGAAGCCATTCTTCATACAACAAACAAATGGGCTGAGAAAGAAATAAGGGAAACAAATCCCTTCACAATAGCGACAAACAAGATAACATACCTGAGGGTAACTCTAACCAAGCAAGTAAAGGACCTGTACAAGAACTTCAAGCCCTTGAAGAAAGAAATGGAAGAGGCCTTTAGAAGATGGAAAGATCTCCCATGCTCATGGATAGGTAGGATGAACATAATAGAAATGGCCATCCTACCAAAAGCAATATATAGATTCAATGCAATTCCTATCAAAATACCAACACAATTTTTTATAGACTTGGAAAGAGCTATTCTCAATTTCATATGGAACAACAAAAAGCCCAGAATAGCTAAATCAATCCTGTACAATAAAAAAACATCTGAGGTATCACCATCACAGATTTCAAGCTGTACTACAGAGCAATAGTTGTAAAAACAGCATGGTATTGGTATAGAAACATACCAGTAGATCAATGGAATCGAATTGAAGATCCAGAAATAGACCCACACACTTATGGCCACCTAATTTTTGACAAAGAAGCCAAAACAGCACAATGGAAGAAGGACAGCATCTTCAAAAAATGGTGCTGGGCCAACTGGATGTCCACTTGTAAAAGAATGAAATTAGACCCACACTTATCACCTTGTACAAAACTTAAGTCCAAGTGGATCAAAGACCCTAACGTAAGGCCAGTCACACTAAATCTACTACAAGAAAAAGTGGGAAAAACCCTTGAACTCATTGGCACAGGTGACAACTTCCTGAACAGAACACTAACAGCTCAGGACCTGAGATCGACAACCAATAAATGGGACCTCATGAAACTGAAAAGCTTCTTTCTGTAAGGCAAAAGACACTGTCATTTGAACAAAACGGCAGCCTACAGACTGGGAGAAAATCTTCACCAACCCCACATCTGACAGAGGGCTAATATCCAAAATCTACAAAGAACTCAAGAAATTAAATACCAAGAAACCAAATAATCCAATTAAAAATGGGAAAAAGAGCTAACAGAGAATTCACAAAGGAGGAACTGCTAAAGGCTGAGAGACATTGAAGCATCCTTAATCATCAGCATCCTTAATCATCAGAGAAATGCCACTCATGATGACTCTGAGATTCCATCTCACACCTGTCAGAATGGCTAAATTCAAAAGCTCAAATGACAGCACATGTTGGTGAGGGTGTGGAGAAAGGAGAACCCTCCTCCATTGCTGGTGGGAGTACAGGCTTGTGAAACCATTATGGAGGTCAGTCTGGCGATATCTTAGAAAACTTGGAATAGCTTTGCCTCAGGATCCAGCCATACCACTTCTGGGTATACACCCAAATGTCTCTTTACGGAATCATAAGGAAGTTTCCTCATCTATGTTCATAGCAGCACTATTTGTAATAGCTAGAAACTGGAAACAACCCAGATGTCCCTCAACCGAAGAATGGGTTAAAAAATTGTGGTACATCTACACAATAGAATATTATTCAGCTCTCAGGAAAAATGAAATTATGCAATTTGCAGCCAAATGGATGGAACTAGTAAATCTCATCCCGAGTGAGCTAACCCAGACTCAGAAGGATGCATATGGCATCTATTCACTTATAGTAGGATTTTAGCTATATAGTAGAGGATATCGATACTACAACTAACACACCAAAGGGAACATGGACATAGACTTTTTATTTTTTATTTATTTTTATTTTTATTTTTTCTATTTTTTTATATGTTTGTCTGCTTATTTGTTTGTTTGTTTTTTAGTTCTCTCTCCTGGGCAATGAGACACCTTTCACTGGTGGTACTGCCTCGTAGACCCCCAATGAATGAGGAGGCTCTTGGCCCTCATACGACCTCTCAACTGAGATGAGGGACTGTTATATAGAGACACCCCACCCAAGAGAAATGGGATGGAAGGGTTAGGGTGTAAAGAAAAAAAATGAAATATGAAGTTTTGGCCTTTTGCTAATAATTGTTATAAACTCTTTAGGATAATTATGAAATGCAAACTAATAGTCATGCAAGCAGGTCATTTTGTTAGGTACTATGACAGTCTATTATAGTTATTTTCTAAGCTAATCAGAAATAAAGCTGCTAAGAGACAAGCAACATCTGCTTATCCTAATATAAGAGATAGATAGGGCTTCTTCAAAAACCTCAAGAGATCTGCAGAATATGGCATTCAAAGATGTTTTCTTAACTTTAGATTTTTTTTATATCGAGACCTATCAACTCCTGACAGCACCCCCTATTCTACTCCAAATAGAAGATGAGCATTGAAGAATCTTCAGTGGGAGAAGATTGAATTAGTCACAAGCCTGTCTCTTGGTACGAAGCAGATAAGTCGACAGCCTGGCTCTGCCAAGACAGGTTAGGCAAGTCCTTCATAACCCCTGCTCTACAATAAATATCTGTCAGAGAAATGGGGACAACTGACTGAAGATTGATGCTGTAATATATGGAGAGAAAATGGGAACTGTCCAGGCAGCCACTGATATGTCATTTCTTAGTTTTGGAAGCTGCAGTCCCTGTACTTCCTATAAAATCAGATATATTTATTCCTTTCAAGTCTCTGAGGTGGTTGAAGAATAGATAGCTAGAGTCTCATAATTAAATTTTGAGTTGTTTAGGAGTGAAGAGAGTGTTATAGATCTAGGATGATGCTTTTAAAATTGTGTTGCAAGTTAGTATGAATGGTGAGTTAGATATAGAACTTTAAACTCATGGAGATGGTTAGATAGTAGAAAGTTAAAGTCAGGTACCAAATACATATGGACCGGACATTGGGAATGTAAGCTAAGCCATATAACCCTCATAACTGTGGCCTAATTACCTCTGTTGTTTTGTATCTATTATTCTAAGAGAAAGAACCATTTGTTGGACTGAAAAGGGGACCTGTTGGAGGAAATAAGATATACCTTAAATTAAAAAAAAAAAGGGAAGAGAATGAGGGGGTTGAAGGTGGGAGGGTGACACTGGAGGGAGGAGTAGGGAGGGGAATGTGATTGAGATATAAAAGATATAAAAAATAAATTATTAAAAAAAAACAAAAACAAAAACACTGATATCAATAGCTAAAATGTCCTTGCCTGGATGAGTAGACTTCCTGTTACAAAAGGGCTAGGCTATCTGTACAATGAGTGTGTAAATATAGGTGGGATAGTTTTTTTTGCATTGGTTAAATGTTGATACGTATAAATGGGATTAGGAGATACTAGAGAGAAAGCTCAGTTGTTAAGAGACTGTGTTTGCCTTGCAGAGGAACAGATATTGGCCTAGTTCACCATCAACTATGTATGAAGCTCCAGGGATCCAATAACTTTTGGCTTCATCAGACACATATACACCACTATAAAAAGAAAGTGTGCATAATAAAACAAAATAGCTCACAAAACTTGCCTGTAGTCATAGGAACAAAATTCATTGATAAGGTGCTTACCTAGTATGTTTAATTGCCTAGGACTCTCAAGGAAAAACTCAACAGTAGAGACAGTTAATTCAATTTGATTTGTTTTACTTCTAAAAGTGAAGTTAAAAAAAAAAAAACATTAAAAAGGGCTTTAGAAATATTCTATTATTGTTGTGTATGACCATTGAATTGAATGGGAAACTGAGAAATAGTTACTCCAGGCTTCAGTTTACCATATTTGGTATATTTTGATATTTTTAAATACATCAAAATTATATATCTTTCACAAATACAAATTTTCTTTGCTTTGCCCCAGTTTAACCATTGCACATAAATCCTACATGATTATTATGGGAATTAATTCATCCCTGTTTTGCTCACCCACCCTTCTTATATCCAACTGCTTCAACAAAATGATCACTTTGTCCATGGAACCTAGACAATCGAAAGAACCTATTTTAGTTATTTTTGGCTATTTGACATGTAATGCAATTAATATGATTGATTGCAGAAAATAATTAGTAACACAACTCTAAAATCCTACTTGCATAAGTTTCTGCTTATTTGGTTATATCAGCATGAGGGATCAATACTGCTTTCAATATTGAACATTTTAAAATCGTATTTACAACCAAACAAAAATAAATTCAATTATCACCTATTACTTATATTTTAAAAGGAGGTAGGTATAATTTCCAAAGTTAATTATAAATTGAAAATTTACATGGTCTATAGAAAAAACTATAATTTACAGAGCAAACATTTATAACTAAATGTAGCTATGAGTATGTTATTTACATATATGAATACATACACTGAATTATAGAGATTTTTCTTGGAGATACCTAAAATTCTGTGAGACACACTGCACTCAGATTCCATGGATAATCTCCTTACCTCTTCTCTTTAACTGTATTGCGTGGCAAAATTTATATTAGGTCCTCTTAATCTTTTTCCACACATGATTGTTATTTTTCTAAGGAAAATATTATTTATCCATGAGCACATAGGTATTTTAAAATAGAAGTACAAATCAAACATTTACTGATAGCACATCATGAATATATTCATTTAAAAATTTTTTTGGGATACATATAATTTTACCATTTACTAAAACTAAAGTAAATTTGCATATGAATGGAATTAAAGTAATCTTGCATAATAACTAATAGATGAGATTATGAATTTTACAGAAGAAATAAATCTTAGCTAATTATTTAGAGATGAAGGATATAACATCTTTAAGCTTTTTCAGAGTTCATCAATATTTTCATTTTATAATCATCAATGCTGAGAATTACACTTTTTATAACTGCATACATCAAAATAGTAGATGTATGTTTCTGACCATTTCAGATATTGTTAGAAGTTATAATCTCAAGTAAAAATTTATGATTGTTTTAATGTTTATTTATTACTTCAGGTTACATCTCCATTACAGTGTCCTCTTTCCACTCCTCTCAGTCCCACCCTCCCACCCTCTATTCTCTTATCTCTTCTAGCCTACTCCTCTGGAGTGGAGCATCCCTACATATCAGTCCCCCACCCCAGTTCAGCAGTCATATGAGAGCCAAGAGCCTACTAATACACTGGGGACCTACAAGGAAGCACCACTAGGGCAAAGTGTCTCACATCAAATGATATTTTATGAAACACAAGTCAGCAACTTAAACAGCAGTTTTTATACTCCTATGTCAAAATATTATATATACAATATATATTATACTATATCATGTTATATTATATATAAAAGAGAATAGTTTGAGACTCATGTTGTGACAATCAATGGTAGGGGGAAATTAAAAAACTACTGTACAATAAAATCTTTGTGTGTACTGTCACAACACTGAAAAGTTCTTAGCATATAGCAAAATAACTTACAGTCTAAGCCAAAGAGTTCCAGCAATGTCTTTGGTGTTACTGGTTGTGATGTATACACACTGCAAAGTGTGTGTGTTGTGCATTTAGGACAAAGTCTGCAGTTTATGTGTGTGATACAACAGGAGCTAGTTAGTTCTACTGGAAACAACTTGGATTCACTTTGTGCTTGATTTAGAATTATTTAACTTCTGTTTGTCATGTTTTCAAAAAGGTTTCAGTAATCCCAGAGTTTCCAAATTAAGTTGCATGACCCTGTCACAGTCCAAAGTTTAAGAAGATGTGGTTTATTTAGATGAAGAATGTGAATCAAATAATTATTAAAGTGATGCATTCCTTCTATGAAACATAAACACTCCTAATGTCATGCCTTCCAAATAGAAAGTTGCATTAGCTGTATAGCTCAATGTAGTTCACATAGAAAGCAGTTTGGGGAAGGAACATTCCACTATTGTGATCATTTATTCAGATCTTTCATTACTGAGGTAGTCCAAAATAAGAAGCCTTCCCAAAAATAATAAGAGCAACAAGACAGAATAAATTAGGCTCTATTTGATCAACTTTCCATTTATTCATGTGGACATACTATGAGGTGAAATTAAATTTAACACATGTAGTTTAACGTGATATATTAAATTTTTGTCTGACCATACCTAAATACCAATGAAAATTTAGTTTCATAATAAGATTGTGGAATTTTATGACTGCATCATAAACATTCTTCAAACATCCATATACTAAGAATTTTTAAATGTTATTGCTTTTGTATTCACTTTTTGATTCTTTGTGAATTTCATATCATGTTCCCCAATCCCATTCATCTCCTTGTCTCTCTATATCTGTCCTCTGCCCTTCCAAACTACACTCTCCCCCAAAAAAAAACATTAAAAAAATTTTTAAAATGTTGTCATGGAAGCAGTAGTATGTAAAAAAAAAAAGACAATGAAATTATTCTCAATGGTATTCTGTTATACTAATAGATTGCTCTACTAATAGATTGTTAATTATTACCAGAAAGCCCTCACTTAGCAACTGATGGAAAGAGATGCAGGGATCCACAGCCAAACATTAATAGGAGCTTGGTGAATCCTGTGGAAGAGAAGGAGGAATTACAAGAGCCACAGGGGTCAAAGACATCACAAGAATAAGTATCAAGTAATCAAGACTAACAGAGGCTCACATAGACTGAACCACCAACCTGGGGGGCTGCATGGGACTGACCTAAGCCCTCTGCATATATGTTGCAGTTGTGTAGCTTGGTCTTCTCATGGGAATCCTAACAGTTGGGGTAGGTGCAGGACTATCTCTGACTTTGTTGCCTGCCTTTGGGATCCTTTCCTCTTACTGGAATGGCTCTTCTAGTTTTAATAGATGAGGAGGTGCCTAGTCTTACTGCCACTTGATATGCCATGGCTGGTTGACATCTATGGGAAGCCAACCCTTTTCTGAATAGAAATAGAGGAGCAGCAGATGGAATGCAGGAGAGGGGAAATGGAAGGGAAGGACTGAGAGGAGAGGAGGGAGGAGAAAGTGAGATCAGGATGTAAAATATAAATAGATGTGTTTTTTTTTTACAAGTTTTCTCTTCATCTTTTACATTGGTATCCCAGGGATACCCAAAATTGACTGCATATTTTTTCTTACTATCTCAAAGCATCCTTCATTTTAATTTGACTTTAACATATATATTTAAGTAATGTGTAATATTATCATCATTCATGTCATAACTTAAGTAGCAAACTGAAACTTATTTTCAACTTGTCCTTGTTCAACCTTTTTATATAAATATCTAGTCCTCCAATTCTTTTTCTTGAAATTTGAAAATTAATTTACTATTTAAAATTTTAAACCAAAATAACTGTTTTTTTAGTACTTTGTAATTTTAAATTTTATTATTTTATTATTTTTTTAATTTATTTTTTCCTTTATTTTTTATTTCTTCAAGTTACATCTCAATCGCAGTCCCCTCCCTATTCCCCCTCCAGTCCCACCCTCCCACCCTCAACCCCCCATCCTCTTCCCTTTTTTTTTCTTTTACGTTTAAGGTATATCTTATTTCCCCCTACAGTTTACCCTTTCAGTCCAACAAATGGCTCTTTCTCTTAAAATAATAAATACAATAGAGTACAACAGAGGTAATTAGGCCACAGTTATGGGGGTTATATGGCTTAACGTACATTCCCAATGACCAGTCCATATGTATTTGGTACCTGACTTTAACATTCTACTATCTAAACATCTCCATGAGTTTAAAGTTCATATCTGACTCAACATTCATACTAACTTGCAACACAATTTTAAAAGTATCTTCTTAGATCTATAACACTCTCTTGACTCCTAAACAACTCAAAATTTAATTATGAGACTCCAGCTATCTGTTCTTCAACCACTTCAGAGACCTGAGAGGGATAAATATATCACAAAGGAGGAATCCCTAATGGCTGAGAGACACTTCAAGAAATGCTCAACATCCTTAATCATCAGAGAAATGCAAGTCAAGACAACTCTGAGATTCCATCTCACACCTGTGAGAATGGCTAAGATCAAAAACTCAAATGACAGCACATGCTGGCGAGGGTGTGGAGAAGGGGGTACCCTACTCCATTGCTGGTGGGAATGCAGGCTTGTGCAACCACTATGGAGGTCAGTCTGGTGATATCTTAGAAAACTTGGAATAGCTCTGCCTCAGGACCCAGCCATACCACTTCTGGGTATAGACCCAAATGCCTCTTCACGGAATCATAAGGAAGTTTCCTCATCTATGTTCATAGCAGCCTTCTTTGTAATAGCTAGAAACTGGAAACAGCCCAGATGTCCCTCAACCGAAGAATGGGTTAAGGAACTGTGGTACATCTACACAATGGAATAATATTCAGCTATCAGGAACAATGAAATTATGCAATTTGCAGCCAAATGGATGGAACTAGAAAAGCTCATCCTGAGTGAACTAACCCAGACTCAGAAGGACACATATGGCATCTATTCACTTATAGTAGGATTTTAGCTATATAGTAGAAGGTATCGATACTACAACTAACACACCAAAGGGAACGTGGACATAGACTTATTTTTAATTTTTACTTTTTATATATTAGTTATATATTTTTCTATTTTTTAGTCTTTTTTATCTATTGTATGCTTATTGGTTTGTTTGTTTAGTAGTTCTCTCTCCCGGGTAAAGAGACAATTTTCAATGATGGTACTGCTTCGTAGACCCCCAATGAATGAAGAGGCTCTTGGCCCTCATACGACCTCTCAACTGAGATGAGGGACTGTTATATAAGGACACCCCACCCCAGAGAAATGGGATGGAAGGGTTAGGAGGTAAAGAAAAAAAAATGAAATGTGATGTTTCGGCCTTTTACTACTAACTTTCATAAACTGTTTAGGATAATTAAGAAATGCAAACTAATGGTTATGCAAGCCGATCATTCTGTTAGGTACTATGACAGCCTATTATAGTTACTTGCTAAGCTAATCAGAAATAAACCTGCTAAGAGACAAGCAACATCTGCTTACCCTAATATAAGAGATAGATAAGAACTCTTCAAAAACCACAAGAGATCTGCAGAATATGGCATTCAAAGATGTTTTTGTAACTTTAGATTTTTTTATATCAAGACATATCAACTCCTGACAGCACTCCTATTGTCCTCCAAGTAGAAGATGAGCATCGAAGAATCTCCAGTGGGAGATGATTGAATTAGTCGCAAGCCTATCTCTTGGTAGGAAAAGCCCCTTGCTCCAAAATAACTGTTAATGAGGTTTTTGTTGGTGCTTTGTCAGCACTTTCCTATGCTCTGATGCTTTCTTTGCCCAGAGTCATTCATGTTGGAGCAGTTTAAAACACAAAGTGAATGATGCCTTTTTTTGTGATGTACCCAGGTTCATTAGATGAGCCCTGAGAAAGCCAAAAATATCAGGGCAAGGAAACAGATCAATTTAAAAGCCACCAAAATAAAATAGAAGCCATCAGTACAAGACCACTTTGTTCATTGTATAAGCACATGAATCATAAGGTATTGTCTGGTCCAATGCCAGGTGGGCACAAGCCAGTTGTATGTGTTTTGCTTTTGTTTCTTATTTTTTTTGTTTGTTTTTTTTTTTTGTTTTGTTTTGTTTTGAGTTGTCTCTTTGTGTTTTCAATTCTGTGAATGAAAAGTTACTAATTAGAAATGTGTATGGCTCATAAGTTTTACTTCTTTTACCCAGGTATAGTTTACTAGGTAAAAAATTGTTCCCCCCACCCCCAGGGAGAACAGAGAAAGGTGTGCAAAACAACACTTTCACTGACCATTAGTAAAATAGATGAAAGTGGATTTCCTCTGGAGGATGGAGGTGACAATAAAATGGAAGTTTGAGGACAAAGTCTCAACTTTGACAGCATCAGTATGCTTGGGTTGGGTGCCCATCTCAATAAACCAATGTTTTGTTTTTTTTTTGCAGTTGTTACCTGTTTTAATTTGTTTTCCAGTTACTCTGACTTCTGCTCTGCAAAGTCCTGATAGTTTCCAGTCAACAGTGGTCACAGATGGCCATATGTAAGCCACAGGCTATTCAGGGTTCTCCTGCAAACACCCATCAGTCCCTCCTTCCTCCCAACTCTGATTCCAGGCTTTGTTCTCCTCAGGGGGTATGTGTCTCCTCTGTGTTTCCTCATAGGTGGAACTTTCTGCAAATGATCAAGTGCCCAAGAGCTTTATGTTGTTAGCTTTATGTAGGAAATATTAATTAAATTGTTTACTAGTATTTCATTATATTTAATTGGTAGGCAGTGTTATTCCTTAACCTGCCATTATAAATGAGCACACAGACACCACATGGATTTTTAACAAGCCTTGGCCTGAATTGAGCAATCTTGACCCATCTAAGCTAGCTCTTAATTCTATTTCTGAATAAAGCCACATATAATATATATTCATCCCCTGGGCTGTTTTTCGCCACACTATGACGATGTTTCAGGTCACATGGAATGAGGTTCTTTTCTCTAATCCATGGTATATGTTTTCCTTCCTGCTCTGTTTTTTCTCCTGGAGGCTTCTCTTTGTTCTGCTAGCAGCTTCTTGTACTTCATCTACTGGAACCTTCTTCTTGAGGCTGCTTCTGGCTACTGGAGGCTTCTTTCAACCAAGTCTTTCTGCTTCAGAAGCCCTCTCCTTAGTCCCATCTACCTCTGCCTTTGCCCAGTCTCAGGCCTCAGCATTTATTCAACTAATCTGAGAGTGCCTCAGAAGGGGAGGTAACTAGATCTTAACATTGAAATCAGTCCTTATTAGAAGCAGTGTTATTAGATCTTCCCGAAGAGCTTTCTCTAGAACTTCTTTCTCCATGAGTCTCCTTCTCACATTCTCTACCTGCTCCCAGCATTGTGTGAGCAATTCCAGGGTTTAATCATAGGCAAACCTGACAAGGGAGCCAACCTCCTCATCAATAAGCAGGGCAGTTGCCTCCTCTAGTGTATGGCTTCCCCACCATGGTTTTACATTATGTAGGAAAGTCAAAGGATACCGAGTGAAACTTCCCACTCATTCCAAACTTTACAACCTGAGCATAGGCACTCTGAGTGACCTTCTTCAGCTCTTTCTGAGCCCCTGTGGTGATCTCAACAAAGAAAAGCTTCTCACCCACTCTAAAGCC
Source organism: Lophiomys imhausi (assembly GCA_907164525.1). Taxonomy (NCBI): domain Eukaryota; kingdom Metazoa; phylum Chordata; class Mammalia; order Rodentia; family Muridae; genus Lophiomys; species Lophiomys imhausi. The sequence continues at coordinate 7,988,283 of CAJQZJ010018033.1, forward strand.
TGACATCATACACGTGCATCATACACCATATGTAGAGGTGCTGCTCACAGAGAAGGTACTAGAATAGCCAAGTCCCTTGCCCTGAGGTATGATAGACATTTTTATCAGATGCTCTGCATGTTCCAAGAACCAGCCCACCACTGCATGCCCTGTCTCATTGTTGACTACAACTTGCTTTCATTGGATTACAGGACCTGGTTTTTCTTCTCACGACCTTTTCATGACTCTTTTGTTGATTGGCTCAAATTATGGCCCCTGGACAGAAGGTCTAAGATGGCAGGGAGCAATCACTGTTGCTTCATTGCACACTTTAGAAATATCAGCAAAAGTAACAGCTGTTAGCTTCCTCAAAAAGCATGTTTCCTAAGGCTTTTATCTAGCTGGAGCTGAGGCAAGTGGACCCTATAAACGGACACCCTGCCTTTAATATCACGGAGATCAATGTACATTGGCAGTCAAACATGTCAGGGCTGGTTCATGCATATCAGGGCAATTGGTGCCAGCTAGCACTACCACATCATGGTCAAATTAAACTCAAGATTCCGCTTTAAGGTGTTCTGCTCACTTTGGCATCCCAGGTAATCATGGCCTCACCTAATATCAAGTCCTGATATTTCTTTGGGCTCTTCAGGAAGTTCACAAACACAATAATTTATAATTTGTCTTCTTCACAATCAGCCACATCTGCAAATTGCACGTCAACATTGTGCAATTAAGATCGTGGCTGTTTTCTTATGAATGCCTAAGAGGACACCTCCTTGCCCACAAAGACCAGTCCACAATTGGACGCTGATTCATAGCATGGAAGAGGATGACAACCAGGATCAGAGAGGACACCAGGCTTCAGAGAAAAGATTAATCACTCTCAATAATGCACGTTGCTGCAGCCTGGCTGGTGAGCTCAATCCCAGTTCTCACTGATCAGATTTGAGGTCACATACAAAGGTGTCAACCCTATCAAAGCTAAAGCGAACAAACTTCTCAGATGTCCTATGAACAGTCATAACACACACCAATTGTTTGTACACACTCTGCAGACAATCCACCAGTTCTCTGGCCAGGTAATACTGTACAAAGGGCTTCCAGATGATCTCAAGAATAGAAATATAAAAATGCCACAGCGACACCTGCCACAAAGCAGCCAAACTCTGGAATTACTTGTCCCAAGGTAATGCCTTCTTTTGCATACATTTCCACCAGGTAGCCATTTTTTTCCCTTCTCTCTTGCCTCCATCTCCTGTAGGCACAACATTCTTTAGTTCTCTAGCTTCTTTTCTTTCTGTATTTATTTTATTTTATTTTATTATTCTTGGAGATAACAAATTTGCTGAGTCTATACTTCTTCTACTGTTGTTAATCTTAATTTTTTCTCAATCCTTAGAGAAGTTTTGAACACAGCTTTTGGGGAGCATCTACAAGTTTGTCCCCTGATAGCATTGCTGAGCAATGTCACTTGACCGTTATGTTTCTTCATTCCATCTCGACACCCTACACCATATCCATACCACCATAGGTTGGAAAAAGGCCAAGCTAGGGCCTGACCACTAGCTATTCCCACCAGCTTGTGTAACATCTCCTGAAACTGACCTGGGTGCTATCCACTTTTTATTTCTTGATAAGGAGGGGATTATTTGATAGTATGCACATTGAGAAAAGAAATAAATAAAGCAGCCCTGTTATATCAAGCTTGCAGTCCTGGAAATTGACCCATGTTTTACATTGAAATGGAAAAATAGCTGGAGCAAGATGGAAGACAGTGTGTACAGCTAAGCAGTTATACATTACACATGGTCTTATTGATCATTTTCTTAAGTTCTGGGTCAGTAAGTTCTCAAAGGTTGTTATCCTGCTTTTACATGAAAGATTTAACCTGGTTCCTATAAGATAATTATTTCTTCTCTGGCTCCAGTCCTGGCCTTCAAAGATAAGTGTTCTTATCTTAGATGTGTACATTTAGACTGGAGTCTGCTGTTCTTAGAATCCAAGATTAAGGAAGATTTACACAACATTATTTATCTTTATTACTACATGTGTTTAGACAGACTATCCCTGAGTAAATATTGAGGAGTCTAGCAGGAGTCTGATGCTGATAAAAGGAGAAAGATTCAAAGTGAAAGAAAGTATAGTAAGTTTCCACAATGCTCTAGCCAGGCTGTGTGCCCCTATAAGAAGGGATTCTTCATAGGACAGGAACAATTTTTTAACCTGGGAGATAGTATCACTCACGAAGATTTATTTTTTTCATTCTAGTCAGTAAGAAACCAATGACATATTGTTCAGAGAAACACCTTACAAATTTAAAGACTTGAAAAATCAACAAAAAATAGGCAAAGGCAAAGAATAAATTTAGAATGCCTATGGGTATCATTTCCACAAAAAAATGCAGCAGTAAGAAAGCAAGGCACAGCTACCAAAACACTAAGCAACAGCAGCAAGACAATCACCAATGTTTATTCATTAAAGGGAAGAAGTAAATATGGACCAAATTCGTTAGTTAGGCTGTCAAGGACATTCATACTTCTGTCATTTAAACCTAGTCAAATTTGTCATTTAACAGACATCTATAGAAACCATGCTTTCTCCTACATACATTTATACTTGTAAAAAATTAAGTAATGATTGCAAGAAAATTAAATTCACCACATGTAGCTATTAGTATAATCTCATAATGTTGTCTTCAGCAGTTATGTCAAGCTCTATTAACAAGCATCACTTGCACAGCTGTCCTAAAAATATTGGAAGCTTTTTATCTTCCTAACACAACTTTTCTTGAGCTCAAAATTCAGAACATTCACCACAATCCTCCTTCATTAGGATCTTCTATGAACTTCTAGTCTAAAGTAAGGAGCCTTTAATATCATTTATCACATTGATATATTAAAATGTCATTTGTGAATTTATAGTGATTTGTTCCATTTGCTTAATTGATCCTAAATTTCTTTCTGTGTGTGTGTGTGTGTGTGTGTGTGTGTGTGTGTGTGTGTGTGTCAGAGGAATTGAAAAATCTTCTTTCTTTCTTGTTTTTTAATGTTTATTACTTCAAGTTACATCTCCATCACAGTGCCCTATTACTACCACTCCCAGTCTGCCCTCCTTCTCCTCCCCCTCCCTTCTATCCTACTCCTCCAGAGTAAGGTGTCCCTATATATCAGTCTCTCCTACCCCCCAGTTCAGCAGTCATATGAGGGCTAAGAGCTTCCTCTTGCACTGGGGGCCTATATGGCAGCACCACTAGGGCAAAGTGTCCCACTAACAGCTAGCAAATTCTATGTTCCTGTTCCTTTTGGTCTGTTGGTTGTAGTATAGTTATCCTGTACTATATGTCTTAAATCCAATTATAAATGAATAGAGGCCATGTACATCTTTATGAGTCTGGGTTAGCTCACTCAGGATGTACCTTCTCTGGTTCTATCCATTTGGCTGCAAATTGCATGATTTCCTTGTTTCTGATAGCTGAGTAGTATCCCATTGCGTAGATATACCACAGTTTTTATGCTGTTTTTATTTCTATTGCTCTGTAGTACAGCTTGAAATCTGAGATGCTGATACCTCTAGATGATTTATTTTTATTGTGAAGGATTGATTTAAGTATTGTGGGTTTTTTTGTTATTCCATATGAAGTTCAGAATTGCTTTTTCCATGTCTATAAAGAATTTTGGTGGCATTTTGATAGGAATTGGATTGAATCGGTATTTTGCTTTTATTAGGATGGCAATTTTTTTTTTTTTTTTTGGTTTTTTGAGACAGGGTTTCTCTGTGTATCCTTGGCTGTCCTGGACTCACTTTGTAGACCAGGCTGGCCTCGAACTCACAAAGATCCGCCTGCCTCTGCCTCCCAAGTGCTGGGATTAAAGGCGTGCGCCACCACCGCCCGGCGGATGGCAATTTTTTTATGTTGATCTTACCTATCCATAAGCATGAGAGATCTTTCCATCTTCAATTTCTTTCTTTAAGGACTTGAAGTTCTTGTTCTACAGGTTTTTCACTTGCTTGGTTAGAGTTATCCCCAAGTATTTTGTATTGTTTGTGGCTATTGTGAAGAGTATTGTTTCCCTAATTTCTTTCTCAGCCCATTTATTTGTTGTATAAAGATGGGCGTCTGATTTTTTTTTTAATTAATTTTGTATCCAGCCACCTTGCTGAAGGTTTTTTCAGCTGTAAGAATTCTCTGGTGGAATGTTTGGGGTTGCTTATGTATACTATCATATCGTCTGCAAATAGGGATAATTGATTTCTTCCTTTCCAATTTGTATCCCCTTGATCTCCTTTAGCTGTCTATTGCTCTAGCAAGAACTTCAAGGACCTAATGAAACTGAAAAGCTTCTGTAAGACAAAAGACATTGTCATGCGAACAAAATGGCAGCCTACAGATTGGGAAAAAATCTTCACCAACCCCACATCTGACAGAGAGCTAATATCCAAAATTTACAAAGAACTCAAGAAATTAAATGCCAAGAAACCAAATAATACAATCAAAAAATGGGGAACAGCGCAATCACAAAGGAGGAATCCCTAATGGCTGGGAGACACTTGAAGAAATGCTCAATATCCTTAATCATCAGAGAAATACAACTCAAGAGGACTCTGAGATTCAATCTCAAGCCTGTCAGAATGGCTAAATTCAAAAGCTCAAATGACAACACATGCTGGTGAGGATGTAGAGAAAGGGGAACACTCCTCCATTGCTGGTAGGAGTACAGGCTTGTGCAACCACTATGGAGGTCAGTCTGGTGATAGCTTAGAAAACTTGGAATAGCTCTGCCTTGGGACCCAGACATACCACTTCTGGGTGTACATCCGAATGATTCCTCACCAAATAACAAAGAAGTTTCCTCATCTTTGTTCATAGCAGCCTTACTTGTAATAGCTAGAAACTGGAAACAACCCAGATATCCCTCAAAGGAAGAATGGATTAAAAAGCTGTGGTACATCTACACAATGGAATACAACTCAGCTATCAGAAACAAGGAAATTATGCAATTTGCAGCCAAATAGATGGAACTAGAGAACTTCATCCTGAGTGAGCTAACCCCGACTCAGAAGGATGCACATGGCATCTATTCACTTATAATCGGATTTTAGCCATATAGTACAGGATAAATATACTACAACCAATGAACCAAAGGGAACATGAACATAGACTTTTTTTTCCCTAACAATGAGATACTTAGTCCTAGTGTTCCTACCTTGTAGGCCTCCAGTGTATGAGGAGACTCTCTTGGCCCTCATATGACTGCTGAACTGTAGGGGTAGGGGACTGATATGTAGGGACACTCCACTCCAGAGGAGTGGGATAGAAGGAATAGGAGGTAGAAGGTGGGAGGGCAGAACTGAGAGGGGTGAAAAGAGGACACTGTGATGGAGATGTAACCTGAAGTAATAAATAAATATTAAAAAACAAAATAATCTTAAATTTTGAATAATAAAAGAGACAAAGAATAGAGTGAGGGAAAGAGGAAAATCCTTGAATCCAATCCTTATTTTTTTCACAACACATAACACAAATCCATTCATCCTAGATGACAACAAGCAATCACAACACATAACATAAGACACAACAAAACACTTCCATCCCATCTCTTGGGAATAAAGTGTAAATATTTTTGGGTACCCTTCAAAAATGAAATATTGACCAATTCTTGGAAAGTTATTTATAGCTTTTGTTGTCCAGTCTCTGTAGTATCATTCATTTTTGGGCTAGCCCTTTTAAAAATAATTTGCATGCAAAGTTTTTAGGAAATCAGTGATTGGAGCAATATGGTAGGCTGAATCTTCTTCCCTATTTGTCTTGTTCTTATTGTTATTCAGTCCTTGGCTCTGAAAATAAAGGTTTGCTCTAAATTTGAGCAAGTGGAAGGCATTCAACAACTTTTAAGTACATTTAAATCATAAACTCTATCTCTGTCGGATGAAAGACTGTAATATCATGAACACCATACAATTAATAAAATACTCTTACCATGCAAAGACATTTATGTCTCAGATAATAGGAGGTTCTCCCTGGTCAGATCAAATCTTTATAAGTTTTGTTGGTAACCACATTTTTTTCATTCCCTGTAAACATATAGGCATAACCATGTCCCCATCTTAAAACCATTGCAAGTTAAAATATCCTTATAATATTTTGGTTGATTTAATTCCTCAATTTTTTGTATAGCCTAATGTCTTTAAGCTTCACTGTTACCTTTTCACCAACATTTAGTAAATTCAAATTTAGCAAAGTATTGTGTAATCCAACCCTGTGATTCTTTAAGTCCCCCATTTGTTTAAAAATCATCTCTTTTAAAGTACGATTAGCTCTTTCTACAATTGCTTGTCCTAGAGGATTGCATGGTATACCAGTAACATGCTTTATATTATAATATGCAAAGAATTGCTTCAGTTTATTAGATACATATACAGGAGCATTATCAGTCTTAATTTGTCAGGCACACCAATAAATGCCATTATTTCTAATAAATGTGCAACAACACAATCAGCCTTTTCAGAACTTAAAGCAGTTGCTCATTGAAACCCTGAGTATGAATCAATGGTATGATGTATGTACCTTTGTTTTCCAAATTCTGCAAAATGAAAAAATCTATTTGCCAAATTTCATTCTTTTTAGTACCTCTAGGGTTACTATCAGCATGTATTGGAGTTTGGATATACAGAGAACACACAGAACATTTTAAAATTATTTCCCTGGCTTATTGCTAGATAATAGAGGATTTTTCTTTAAACCTGAGTTGTTGACATGATGTTTCTGATGAAATTTTGAGGCTTCCAATACACTTCCTATGAGTAATTGGTCAGTCTCCTCATTTCCTTGCGACAGTTGATCTTGCAAACCTATATGAGATCGAATATGGGTTATATATAATGGGTTATTTCTACTTCTGATGACTTATTGCAATTGTATAAATAAAGAAGTTAATTCTGTGTTATCAGGAATAAATTCAGCAGTTTCTATATGCAACACAAGTCTTTAAACATATAGAGAATCAGCAATTATGTTAAGAGACTCAGGAAAATCAAATAACACCATAAGAATTGCATACAATTCTGCTTTTGAACCAAGGTATATGTACTTTTGATTACCTCACTAATTTTGTCTGTCTTATAACCTGCCATTCCCTTCTTGTTAGCATCAGTATAGAAGGTTGGTGAATCAGGAATTGGTGTTCCCTTTACAATAAAAGGAAGAATCTAATTAGTTCTTTCTATGAATTGTATATGTTTGCTTTTTGGAAATTTGTTACTAATCTCTCCCAAATAATTACTGCAAGCTCTTTGCCACAATGACATAATCTCAGCATTAGTAAGATGTAGAGAGCTGCGATGTGCCGCGCCCTAAAGATGGCGCCGGTTTCCACCTTCCACCAGCCCGACGGTGAGCGCTCTCAGTGGTAAGCAAGTCCATATTTGGCAAAGACCGCTGATCTGGCTTTCTTCCGCATATGTGGGCCTCTAAGATAGCACCACGTGGCTTTACTTGATTGGCTGTTCATATAGTATTTAGCCTGTGGGTTGGGTCTGCCCGGGCATTCGGAAGACTGTTTTCAAGGGACCTGAATAAACTGCTGGAGAAGAGCTTTTGCGAGTTGCATCATCCTTGCTGGTCGAGGGGGACGCGACAAGTGGTGGCCCGTACAGGGACCCAAAAAAGACTCAGAACTCCTGCAGTCAGGGGCAGCGCTGGTAAGTTCCTGGGATAAATTAGGACAATAAAGTTTCACGGAGATAGTGAACACAAGGTAAAGTTTCACGGAGATAGCGAACAAAAGGTAAAGTTTCGCGGGAAGTTGCGAACTATAAGGTCTCCGGGAGGGAGCAATAAGGACCTCAGTAAAGAGGCAATAAGGTCTCCGGGAAGGAGCAATAAAGTTCCGTGATTCGGACGAGTAGAAGACACAACTAGCAGAGCAAGGTGAGGAAAGCAGAGAGTGCCTCACAGAAATGGAGCGAATGCTGGCCTTGCTGGCCTTTATCAGTTGCTGGGATAAGCTTGGGAGAGATCTAGATTTTGCCTGGGAGCAAGGTACATTGCAGGGAGAAGCACGGCCTATTTGGAGACTTGTTCGTAGTTGTTTAGGAGATCAGAGATATTACAAGGCCATGGAAAAGGGACAAGAGGCATTATCTGGGAAAGATACTTTGGAAGAGGATAGCTCAGAGTCTAAAGAGGAACTTAAAATGTTAACAAAAAAAATGGAGAAGTCATCTTTGAGGAAGAGTTCTGACTGCACTCGGATAGAGCCCTCAGGTCCGGGGCCGCCTGTGTTGACGCCGCCTTCATATAATGAGACTTCCCCTCTGAGTGATCCTAGTGGGTGGTCATTCTGTCCAAATGTCTGGAGGGAAGTGAGACATGAGCTGTACTACCCTGTCTTTCAGGATGGAGGGGGAAATCGTTATCATGAACCTCTCGATTTTAAGGTAATTAAAGCACTCGCTGAGTCTGTCCACACTTATGGGATTAATGCTGCTTTCACTGTAGCTCAGGTGGAAGCTCTTAGTCGTTATTGCATGACTCCTAGTGACTGGATGAGCTTGGCACATGCCTGCCTGTCCTCTGGGCAGTATTTAGATTGGAAGGCTTTCTTGATTGAGTTTCCTAATGACAAGCTGCTGCTAATCGTGCAGCAGGAAACCCAGCCTGGGATGTGGTCATGCTTCTTGGGCAAGGTCGATTTGCTCAACAACAAACTGGGTATCCAGCTCAGGTGTTTGAGCAAATCAATTTAATCGCAACCAGAGCTTGGAAATCATTGCCTAACAAAGGGGAAGTGAATGGCAATCTAACCAAGGTTATTCAAGATCCCCTGGAGCCTTTCTCAGACTTCATGGCTATAATGGTTGAAGCAGCTGGAAGGGTATTTGGAGACCCTGATTTGGCAATGCCCTTAATTAAACAACTTGTGTATGAGCAATGTACAAAGGAGTGTAAAGCAGCTATCACCCCTTATAAGAACAAGGGGTTGGAAGCCTGGATGCCTCAGTGCAGACTGCCGCTACCTTGAATAATTTGTCAGCCAATGTAGCCATGGCCTTGGATGTATTGTGGCAGGTGGCCCAGATTGACTGTGAATGGAAAATGACTGGTTTGTGTGTGACCTCTGTGCCATATCAAAATTATACTGTAGCTGCAAATTTGTCTAAGCAACTCTCTCAGTATCTTACAGGAAATTGGTCTGGCGAGTTTGATAAGCTGATGCAGAATCTGAGAACTGCCATCGTGCATGTGAATTCCACCTGGGTTGATGTCTCTGTTGCTGAAGGACTGTCAACATGGATCCTCCGAGCCATGAATCATCTAAAGGAATGGGAGGGAATGGGTGCCCTAGGAGGCATGCTCTTCCTATTCAGTTTCATTGCCCTATGGTGTATCTGTAAGATGAGGATTTCACAGAGGAGAAGCAATGCCATGCTGGTGCAAGCCTTTGCTGCCTTGGAGGCTAGACAGCCACAAGCTTGGTTGACTGTCCTAAAGGACTAAGCTACCATCATGCTCAGGATGCGAGGCTAAGCACTGCACTTGGGGTCAGCATCTAGCGACTTCAAGAAGGGCATGTTTGATTGCATATGGGTTGGTACCCTAGTTTCCCATCTCTGAGAAAAAAATACCGGACGGGTATGGCACCAGCCTGGTTGGCTACTGGGCGTGGGGTCATTACAATGTCCTTTACATACATATCAAAGATCAGATGTTTGATATATCTACTAGGGATCCTCAGCAGACTGCCACCAATCCTTTTGATTTGTGGCTTTTGTGTGGGGTAAATGGAAGTTGCATGGACTTGGGACCTGTCATTATGCTTGGGGGAGGAATTTATCAAAGAGGTAATTTTTCCCTAGGGTCCGCTACCAAATTGGATTTTTCTAGCGGTAGTGGCTCTGGTACTTGGAAATCTTTGTTTCATTCTTACCGCAACAAGAACTTTTCAGCCTTGCCAGTATGTCTCTGGCCTCCTTTTCTGTGGATTGTAAGTAACGGGAGTGCATCCTTGGGTGAAGAAAAGTTAGTATGCACTCCGGGCACATGTTTTTATGCCCTATGCTGGAATACCACAGCCTTTCCTGTGGCTGTGGTGACTAGAATGCCTCGATATGTACCAGTTCCTGTAGAGGCCCCTAATACCATGATGCTATTCAGGTTTAAAAGAGATTTTGGCATCACTGCAGCTATTGTTACTGCCATCACTATTGCTGCTGTGGGAGCTACTGCCTCAGCTATTGCCTTGTCTAGTTCTATACAGACTGCCAATGCCCTGAATAACATCTCAGCCACTGTAGCACAGGCATTGGATACCCAGACCTCTATGAATTCTCATCTCAAAGGAGGTCTTATGATAGTTAATCAATGCATAGATTTAATACAAGAACAGACTGATTCTCTTTGGCAACTAGCACAATTGGGGTGTGAGTGGAAAATGCAAGGTTTGTGTGTTACTTCTGTGCAGTATCAAAATTTTACAAAGGATGCTAATCTGTCTAGACAATTGTCAAAGTTCCTCTTACAGGATTGGTCGGCTGAGTTTGAAAATTTGATGAGAGAGCTGAGAGCGACAATCGTCTACATCAATTCAACTCGGGTGGATCTGAGCCTGGCTACTGGCTTGACTTCCTGGATACAGACGGCTATGGATCATCTTAAGGAGTGGGCGGGCGTAGGCTCTTTGGCGATACTGATGATACTAGCCTGTCTGGTTTGCCTATGGTGCATCTACAAAATGAGAGCCACACAAAAGCGTAATGCAGCCATGATTATACAAGCCCTTGTCGCCATTGAGGCGGGCCAGTCCCCTCAGGCATGGCTCGCTGCCATGAAGTAAATCTTCACTAAGCATAGTCCCTGCCCACTGAGGTATTCGTTCCACGGATATTAGGGTCTGGCAAGTCAATGACGGAGTTGACGGGTAAGTCTCGGCCACCTAAGACAGGGCAGTCCCGAGTGGGGAGGCTGACCCAGAGACGGGTAAGAGTTTGAGCACCGCCCTCCTACAGGCTCAGGCCCACCGTGAGATCCCCAGATAGGGGGATTACGAAGCCTTTCCAGGGACTTCTACCAACTTTAGAAGAAATAAAAAAGGGGGAACTGTAGAGAGTTGCGATGTGCCGCGCCCTAAAGATGGCGCCGGTTTCCGCCTTCCACCAGCCCGACGGTGAGCGCTCTCAGTGGTAAGCAAGTCCATATTTGGCAAAGACCGCTGATCTGGCTTTCTTACGCATATGTGGGCCTCTAAGATAGCACCACGTGGCTTTACTTGATTGGCTGTTCATATAGTATTTAGCCTGTGGGTTGGGTCTGCCCGGGCATTCGGAAGACTGTTTTCAAGGGACCTGAATAAACTGCTGGAGAAGAGCTTTTGCGAGTTGCGTCATCCTTGCTGGTCGAGGGGGACGCGACAGTAAGAGGCACTACTATTTAGGCCAGGTCCATTCTTGATAATTGACATAGTCTTATTCTACCTTTTACAATTAATTCAGGTATCTTTTCTATGTATGTCTTTAATTTGTTACTTTGTTTATATGGTAAGAAAATCCATTCCGCAATGCTATCTTCCCATTGCATAATGTGCCCTGTAGGAGAATGAGTTGATCATAAAATGACCAAAATGCAATCAAGTTGAGGATCAATTTGATCTAGGTATGAATGCTTCAATCTTTGTTCTACCAACATTAATTCCTTTTCTGCCTCAGCAGTTAAACATCTTGGACTGTTTAGATTTCAATCCCCCTGTAATGTTTGAAACAAATTACTTAACTCATAAGTACTTAAACCAAGGGTGGACCTTAGCCAATTTATATCTCCCATTAATTTTTGAAAATCATTAAGAGTTTCAATTGGTCTCTATGGATCTGTACATTTTGTGATCTTATTCTCTGTTGACATATTTTATAACCCAAATAGTTGATTGAATCTTCTTTGTATTTTTTCAGGAGCAATTTTTAACTCCCATAGTGGTAGAATTCTTTGCATTTCCTTAAATAAGTTCTCTAACATAACTATATCAGAATCAGCTAACAAAATATCATCTATATAATGATAGTTAATAGATTGAAGAAATTGCTTATGCATTATTTCTAATGGGTTTTGTACAAAATATTGACACAGAGTTGGACTATTCAACATTCCCTGTGGAAGCACATTACAATGATACCTCTTGATTCATCTAATGCTATTAAGAGTAGGTACAGAGAAAGCAAACCTTTCCCTATCATTCATATGCAATGGAACTGAGAAAAAGCAGTCTTGTAAATCAATTACTATTAAAGCTCATTACTCTGGTAATAGATCAGGTAAAGGTATACCAGGCTGCAAAGGACCCATTGGTTGAATTACTCTATTCACAGCTCTTACATCTGTTACCATTCTCGATTTGTTTGATTTCTTTTTTACCACAAGCACAGGAGAATTCGATGGGCTGCTAGACTCTTCTATATGACGAGACTCCAGCTGTTCTTTTACCAATTGCTCAAGGCCTCCAATTTTTCCTTTGCTATGGGCCTCTGCTCTTGCCACAATAGTTTATATGATAGCCACTTCAAGGGTAGGGCTGTTGGAATTTCACCAGTGGCCCCTAGTTTGTATTTGGAAACTCAATACATGGGGTGTCCTGTGTTTGGACATTAGACATAGCTTGCTATTGTTGTTGAGTACTCATATCAATACCTTCCTCAAAAGCATCCATCATTTCATCATGTATTATTTCTGGCATTGCAGGAATATTAATCTGAGTACCTCACTGTTGTAAGAGATTCCTTCCCCATAAATTTATGGGTACATCCACCACATAAGGTCTCAACTTCCCTGTTTGCCCTTCTGGTCCAACACAATTAAGCCATTGTACACTTTGTTTTACATGTGATAATTTACCAATTCCTATAAAATATGTAGGAACTTTTTGAAGTGGCCAGTTTAGATTCCAAGACTCCCATTAGAGGACAGTGACATCCGCTCCTATGTCAAACAATTTTCTATTTCAATACCATTCGTTTGTATTTTTAATTTTGGTCTCTTATCATTTATCATTGTTTGCCAAAAAACATGTTTTTCAGTATTTTCAACTGATCCTGTTCTCTTTATTGGAAAAACCTTACCCTTGGCGTAAGGAACCAGCAGTAGTTGGGCAATTTTTCCCCTGCATTAACTGTCATCTCTTTCCATATGGATTTCATAATTTTAATTTCTTCCTTGATGCCTCCATCTGTAATACCTGAATGAATAAAAAATCCTTGACAAGTTAATCCATTTATTCCAAATATTAATCCTATTATCCCTGATAGTAAGGGATCATAACACCCGTGGTTAACATATAACGTTCATCTATTTTGGATAATGTTTTAGATTCATCTGCGTTCAAATCTAAAGCTGCAGTCCTTTCATGTAGCCTGTAAAAGATCAGCAATAGTTAATTTTTTTTCCAGCCTGTTTTTTTTCCTTCTGGTTGGATGATGGACAATGTTTTACATTGTTTTGGGGGACCTGAACCAGTAGGTCCCTCCCCCATTTCCCTGCAAGGTGTTACCTCTGATATCTGGTTTAGCTCTACAGTCCCAGGACAAGTGTTTATCTTTACCACAACAAGTCCAAAATTCTGGAGACCTTAACTTTCTATTGTTATTAAAAACCATTCGTTCTCTTTTATGACCATGTTCTGGGGCTGGAGAGATGGCTCAGCTGTTAAAGGCTAGGCTCACAACCAAAATACCACCATGTTCTGCAGTGTCCAAGCACCTATCATTTAGAGTTCTGGAGGTTTCAGCCTTAGGATATGTTTGGAAATGACCAAGTTTACCATTTTTAAACACGCATTAAGATGCCTAGCAATGACTTGTGCTATTATATTGTCTGATCCTCCTGAAAACTATTATCAGTTGTTTCTCTTATCCATTCATCTACTAGGGTTCCTCGAGCTTTCAATAGTCTAATTGCCCTTTGACATTCAGAATTTGCATTTTTATATGCCAAGGCATTTATCAAATCCTTTCTGGCATCAGGATTTATCTACATCTTTCTCCAGAGCTAATGTCAATCTCCCTAAAAAGTCTGAGAAGGTTTCCTGAGGACCTTGTATTATCTTAGTAAATTAAGTAAGTCTTTTCTCAGGCTCAGCAATCATATCTCAGGCTCTCAGAGTTGTAACACAACATTGTTATATCACAACATCTTCAAATTGAGTCTGTAACCATATGTCAGCATAAGGTCCTTCACCAAGCATTTGGTGGGTTGTGACATTTATTCACCTTACCATATTTTGTTGTTCCAAATTAGTGGCTTCATGTCTCCACTATGACAACCATTGTAATTGCTGACTACCTTCTAACAGAGCTGATACCAGTCTCTTCCAATCATGGGAAATGATTATATTTTCCATAGCCCAATTATTTAACATTTGTTTAACGAATGACAAATGCATTCTATAAAACAAATTTAAATATTTTTAAATCCAAAATGTCTATTGGACGCCATGTTAATTCCTGATTGAGTTGACCATCAATATTACCCAGCCTAAATTGAAACTGATGGTGATTGTGTAGTACCACACAGCTCCTCTGGGAGTGCACTTGGTTCCACATTAGCACCATTACCTACCTGGTTTTCTACTGGTACATGCAGTGGCTGTGGAGACCTAGCTAGAAAAGAACTTGGCATTTTCTCAGTTCCAGTCACCTGCCCTGGCAGATTTTTCTTAAGCTCCTCAATCTGCATTTGCATACTTTTTAATTGTGAATTAACCTTCTTCCTTATGACAAACCAATAAAAGAAAAAAAGTAAACAGAATAAAACATCTGGTCTGATTGAAAAACAGTATAGAGGTCAGCAGTAAACACTGCCATATTATCAACAGCCGGCATCACAGTTTCAAAATCTGCGGTTTTCTCTATAGTTTTGAAAATCAAATTACCCATAATGCTTTACCAACGTTGAGCACCACCTGAAACTTCAATGTAATTATCAATTGTAGTTATTAATAAGTGTAAACTGTAAGATTAGGCCCACAGAATAGCCAGTGGATTGGTGGAGGAGAGGGCGGCCGGGCCCGTGTGCCTTAACCATTTGCCTGATTTATACTGGGGAAAGAGCCCCTGGCCTAAGGGTGGCCTACACCACCTGTAACCTAAACTCTGTTAATTAATATAAGTTATTATGTTAGGTCAGTAGAATTACCACCAGCTTGGTTGGAGCTTTGCCTAAGATCCAGGGAAGTCCAGGAGTTTAGAAGTCCGACAGCCTGGGACTGCTTGGACTGAGGGCCTAGAAGCCACTGCAGTCTTTTCCTCAATAATTAAACACACCAAGACCTTTTAATGTTTTAACACTTAGCCCTTAGATGGGCAGATTCTCAATTAGCTACTGTAAATTAACCCGTTTCACCTAATCCCAAACCACCATGTGCCTATGATTACCTTCCAGCATTCTCCAAGAAGTCTGTTTTTTTTCTGTGTCTCTCAGCAGAAAGGAAAGGGTTCACTGTGTGTGCTCAGGGTTCCTGTTCTAATCTCAGGAAGTCTCATCTTCCCATACTCTTTCTACCCAGCTAATTGGCCATAAGCAACTTTCATTAACCAAAAGAATGCCTCAGAAGGGGCCGTTACCAGATCTCAGCATTGAGTGCAGCCTATCAGAAACAATATTATTACACCTTCCACAGCACATGATTTCATAGGCCTTCAGTTGAAAGGCATTTTGTTGTTTCCATTTCTAGATTTTGTAAATAGAGCAGCAATGAACATGGCTGAGCAAGTTATATGTGGAATAGGATGTCAGGGTCTTTGTACATATGACAAAGAATTGCATAGTTGGTCATAGAGTAGGCTTATATTTAATATTTGAGAATCTTCACACTGATTTCCAAAGTGTCTGCACCAACCTATTTGCAATTTCAAAAATAGTTATGAGGGTTTCCTTTTCCTAACAACCCTCCAGCAGTTGTCTGTTTGTGTTTGTTTGTTTCTTTCTTCTTTCTTTTTAAATTTGTTCTTTGACATTTTGACTGGGGTAAGAAGAACTCTCAGAGCTCTTTGAGTTTCATTTTGCTAATCTCTAGGTACAATAAACATGTTTGAGAGGTTACCTAACCATTTTTCCCTTAATTTTTTAAACATTTATTTATTACTTCAAGTTATAACTCCATTACCGCCTCCTCCCTCCACTCCTTCGAAGTCCCACCCTCCCACCCCCTACCTCTTTCCCACCCAACCCATCCCTCTGGTGTGGGATGCCTCCGTGTATCAGCCTCCCTCAATTTGTTAGTCACATGAGGTCTAAGAGCTTCCTCTTGCACAGGAGGCATATATGGAAGTTCCACTAGGATGGAGTGTTGCAAAATAGGTAACCAAATCCATGTTCTTGTTCTTTTGGGTTTATTGATTGTAGGATGGTTATCCTGTACTACATGGCTAAAATCCAATTATAAGTGAATAGATGCCATGTGTATCTTTCTGAGTCTGAGTTAGCTCACTCATGATGAGCTTTTCTAGTTCCATCCATTTGGTTGCAAATTGCATGATTTCCTTGTTTTTGATAGCTGAGTGGTATTCCATTGTGTAAATGTACCATAGGTTTCTTTTTTTTTTTTCAGATGAAGGACATCTGGGTTGTTTCCAGTTTCTAGCTCAGGGGGACACTCTAAGAAATGCTCAGCATCCTTAATCATCAGAGAAATCCAACTCGACACTCTAAGATTCCATCTCACACCTGTCAGAATGGCTAAGATCAAAAACTAAAATGACAGCACATGCTGGTGAGGTTGTGGAGAAAGGGGAACACTCCTCCATTACTAGTGGGAGTGAAAACTTGTAAAACCATTATGGAAATCAATCTGATGATATCTTAGAAAAGTAGGAATAGCCCTACCTCAAGACTCAGCCATATCACTTCTGAGTATCCACCCAAACGATTCCTTACCAAACCACAAGGACATATCCTCATTTATGTTCATAGCAGCCTTATTTGTAATAGCTAGAAACTGGAAACAACCCAGATGTCCCTCAACTGATGAATGGATATAAAAACTGTGGTACATTTATGAAATGGAATACTACTCAGCTATCAGAAACAAGGAAATCATGCAATTTGCAGCCAAATGGATGGAACTAGAGAAGCTCATCCTGAGTGAGGTAACCCAGACTCAGAAAGATGCACATGGCATCCACTCACTTATAATTGGATTTTAGCCAGATAGTACAGGATAACTAGCCTACAACTAACACATCAAAAGGATCAGGAACATGATTACTCATTAATGGGCAATTTGCCCTAGGAGTCCTCCGGTTCAACAAGCAGCTCTTAGCTCTCATATGTTGAACTGAGAGGGGCTGATATGTAGGCACACTCCACACTGGAGGAGTGGGATGGGTGGGAGAGGAAGGAGAGGGTGGAAGGTGGAAACAGGAGAGGTGGAAAGGGGGTACTATGATAGAGATGTAACTTGAAGTAATAAATAAACATTAAAAAGAAAAAACAAGCAAAAAACATATAAAGCTGCTATGAACATAGTGGAGGAAATGTCCTTATGGATTGGTGAGTGGATCAACAACTTTAATATAAAACCAGACACACTAAATCTAATAGAGGAGAGAGTGGGGGAAAAAAACCTCAAACTCATTGGCACAGGTAACAACTTCCTGAACAGAACACCAGTAGTTCAGGCCCTACAACCAACGATCAATAAATGGGACCTCATGAAACTGAAAAACTTCTGTAAGGCAAAGAACACTGTCATTAGAACAAAATGGCAGCCTACAGATTGGAAAAAGATTTTCACCAACCCCACATCTGGCAGAGGGCTAATATCCAAAATTTATAACAAAATCAAGAAATTAAACCCCAACAAACCAAGTAACCCAATCAAAAATGGGGTACAGAACTAAATCGAGAATTCACAAAAGAGGAATTGAGAATGGCAGAGAGTCACTTGAAGAAAGGCTCAACATCCTAATCATCAGAGAAATGTAACTCAAGACAACTCTGAAATTCCATCTTGCTCATGTAAAAACAGCTAAAATCAAAATCTTAAAAGACAGCATATATTGGCAAGGATGTGGAGCACTCCCAAATTTCTGGTGGGAGTGAAAACTTGTACAACCACTATGGAAGTCTGTCTGGTGATATATTAGAAAACTTGGAATAGCTCTACCTCAAGACCCAGCCATACCACTCCTTGGCATATATCCAAAAAATTCCTCACCAAGCCATTTTTCCCTTATTTTGAGCTCACAATCAGGTACCCATTCCACTCTTTCAGTGGATTGGGTTTTTGTTTTGCTATTATTTTAAATCTCTGTTTCTTTAGGACATTACATAGTCTGGTTATTAATCTACTGTCAGCTGTCTTGACCTTCTTATGATTTCTACACTGTCAGTAATTTTTGAGAGTGTGCAATTTATCAACAAAGACTCTTAAAGAACAATAGATCTTACTTAAAATTACATCTAAGTTTCTCTAAAATTTTATTCAAAAATTCAAGGAATAAAGCATAATACTAAATATGGCAAACAAACTGCGCCTGTTTATTTATGTTTTTAAGAGAAAACAAAGATGTTTTGGTCAATTTCCTGATCCCCCATAGAACCAATGTTCATTTCTCAACACCACTCCAGTTTCAGTGGATCAAAGCGTGCCATCTTCTGGTCTATGCAGAATACATATTGCACATAATCACACAAATGCATATACACATGGATAATGTTTTAAATAGACTATTATCATGAGTCTTGTATGTAAGTATTCATTTCTCATCATTTATACTATTCTCTCATTTGTTCAATAGTTTTCAACTAGTTATGCAACTTTGAGACAGAAAGTTTAGTTCTGGAAATAAACGCTGAATGAAGCTTGCCTTTCAGTGCTTTTTTTCAAGTGCATAAGTACAGTTTGCATTTGGAGTTTGAACTCCAGCTGTATGATACAACTCCTTTTTTTTGATTTGGTGAATGACAACATTGGCAGTTTAAGTCCATCTGGAATACCTGAAGCATTCACTTCATTTATTAACTTATTACTAAGCTTGGCATAAGAATTCTCAGACTATCAATGAAGCAGAAATTTAAAAGAAATTAGATAAGTGGACTTTAATAGAAGACCATATGCATTAGAAATACTGAAAAGGCGTGCCTGTTTTGTTTTGTTTTGGGTTTTTTTGTTGTTGTCGTTTTGTATTTTTGTTATTCAGTAGTGTCTGTCTAATTACACATGCTGGATTATTATAAATGAGCCTTCCTGTAACTTTGTTTACAATGGGCCAGACAACAAGAAGTGAAATGATTGCTGTGACCAGAAGAGGGCGACCTTGTAAAAATATTTGAGCCAAGATTTTACAAGAAATTTTATGTTAGTACTAAGTTTAATTAAAAGAAAATATTAAAGTTTCAGGAGTAACTTCTTTTCATAATTAGATGACAACATTGTAAAGTACTTCTGGGAGCATAAAATATAACTTTTCAGTTATGCACACATACACAGATAAATATGCATATGTGTACAAATACATACATACAACACATATACATATATGTTGCACTATATATTAATTATACTATTAAAATATATATACTTATATATATATTTAGGGAGAGAGTTGAAAAATGCTAATTGTAATGCTAAATTTTTATCATGGCTAAAATTTAACAAGATAATTAGAGAATATTATTAATAAATGTTTCTTTATTTTAAGGTCATTACTGATTCATTTTCATTAATTTCACTAAAGTGAAATCCTTTATATATTGACACTTTAAAAGATGTCTAAAGGTGACACAATGACACAAAGAATAAAACAGCCCTGTCATTAAGCTTTAATCAATTGTATGCTAACTCAAATAAAATAATACAATCTCTCTCATATAAAGACAGAAAGGCACACATGTTTATGTGTAAATTTATTATGTGTATCGATTTATATTGTAAAATAAAACCATTTATCTTTGCCTATCTTGCCAGTTATAACATTCTTAAAAGAGTCACAGATGGGACACTAATTATACCACCTGGAGGGTTTCACTTGATGAATTTGTGACATGATATGAAGAGAAGTGTGTCACAGACTATTATTAATTTTTCTCCTAATCAATTCATAAAACCAAGTAATTGGCATGTGTTTCATTTTGAATGCCAACAGTAGCTCTTACATACTGCTCTAGGTTCCTCCAATTGTACTTTCAACTTATAGAAAAGCTCTGATGATAACCAATAATGATGTTATCCATATATGGATAACTTGCTGCCCTACATATATGAGTCATGGAATGGGAACTTTATACTGCTTTGCCTAAAAGTATCAAATGATCAGTTTTGGCTTTCTGTTTCTGCAATACTAGGCTACATCCTTTCTAGTCTCAATTGTTACTTGGAGGTTAGGAAAATATTGCTGCTGGCCTAGAAAGATGGATCAGTGGGTCGAGTACTATGCCATGTACATGTGTGGCTCTGAATTCAAATGCTTCTGTAAAATAGAGTGGAAGTTTATGTGTCTAATCCATGAGCACCTACGATGTAGTCAGAGAGAAGCAGAGCCAGAGCAATCCTTGGAAGCTCATTAGCAAGTTACCCTGGGGTGTGCAACAACAAACAATGATGACAACAACAACAAAAACAAAAACAACAACAACAACAACAAAACCCTCTACTGGGATTTAAATGTTAAACATTTCTCTCATGCTTGCATGTGTTGAAACTTGTTTCCCAGGCAGTGGCTTTTTGTGGAAGGTTATAGCATCATTTGGCTATAGACCCTTTCAGGAGGAAGTGTGCAACAAGGAGTGCGAATTATGACTGTGTAAATAAGCTCTTTACACTCTATGCTTCCTAAGTGCATGTGCAGTGTGGCCAGCCACTCTTCTCCTGCAACTTTGGCTCCACTACCTGCTTCATGTATGCCTTCCCTGTCATGATATGTCTGGACAGAGCTTTGTAAGCAAAGGTAAACTCGTTCTCTATCTCCCTTAAGATGTTCTGCCTAGTAGTTTTCACAGAAGCAGAAAAGTAACTAAGACTTCCTGTCTCAAGCAAGATGGTAGTTGAGGAGCTCCTCCAGAGGTTGTCTTCTGATCTGCACACACCTGCTCTGGTACATGTGCACCAACATTCACACTAAGAATGAAGGAAAAAAAAAAACTTGCTGCGGTGATCAAACTTCTTATACCTATCCAAAACTTAAAAAGCAAAAGATGCCTTCTTGCTTACAGCACAGGAGTCCTTTCAGTACCTGCAAAAGAATCTGTTTCAAAAACTTGTAAATTAAAAACTGATTAAAATTCATGTTGTCCTGGAATCCACATCATTTTTCCCCTACATAAGAAGTTTCTGCCTCCTATAGAAACAAGCATATTTCTGGGCTGGAGAGATGGCTCAGCGCTTAAGAGCATTGCCTAGTGCTCTTCCAAAGGTCCTGAGTTCAATTCCCAGCAACCACATGGTGGCTCACAACCATCCACAATGTGATCTGGTGCCCTCTTCTGGAATGCAGGTGTACATGCAGATAGAGCACACATATGCATAAAATAAATAAAATAAATCTTTAAAAAAAAAAGAAAAAAGAAACAAGCATATATATTTCAAAATACTTACAGAGCTTCCTGGAGTTGACCACAGGCTTCCTTTTTGCAGTTTAATACAGCATCTATTGAATTATTTTAAGATAGGCAGGTTTGCGTGGTTAAGATATTTTAAGGTTCTTATAAGTGTCATTTGTATAATTTCTACTATTAAATGTTATTTAATATGAATGTCTTTTTGTTTTAAATGGCACATACTTATTTTGAAGTAAATGAAAAAGGTATATCTGTGAAAAAAAATTCACCATAATACAGAAGAAACAAATATTTTTAGATTAAATTAGGTTTACCTCATTAAAATCCAGACTTCTGTCTTGTGAGGGGAGAGGCAGTTAACAAATACATGCTGAGGGAAAACATTCATATAATGCTACTGTGGAGGAAACCTGCTCTATTAGATGAGTTACATATCAATACAGTAAAAGGATCAAAGTATACATGTCATTGATATGACACATAACATTAATTTTAGTTATACTTTGAAAATACAGAATTCTAATTCCACATTAGAATTAGAGCAGATAGAATATACATGATTACTATTTAATTCTTCATCTCTGGTTAACTTTATATGTGTGATACTGTCTTTGATTGACTTGAACAATTCCTATTGTTTCAGTTAATCTCTTAAATAACTTATCAATGAAGTGCTCATTTTGAACCAATGACTTTTATTTACTTTTAATTGTTTCATTTTTTAAAAATTCCTCTGGGTACAGTTTCTTTATTGTCTGAAATATATATATATATAAACTCCTGATTTTCATTAGGCCCTGGCTCTGTGTGTGATTTGCACTTCTTTTGTTTTCTGTCTTTCTTTAACTTAGTGTAGGAATATAAATATGCTTCCTAGGTTTAGTATTCCTGAAATTAACACAGACTTTGACATAGAGGTTTATGTGAGTTAAATATTCCTGAGAAATCTCTAGTTAGTAGCTGTCAATATTAAACCAATATTAAGTCTAATGTATGCTCAGAACTCAGGCTCTTTATTTCTTCAGAAACAATGGCCAGAGTCATTACCCTAAGGTCAGATGTAGAATGGAGTTTCTGGTATCAAAGGTTTCGTATCTAGATCCTAGACAGCATAGCAAAACAGAGATCAAAAAGTATTCTTTTTTAAGATATCCCACGTGAACAAATCTTCTCAAAACTCACATGCTACTGGTAATAAGTGTCACCTAACTGTGCATAGGTACTACAGAGATTGTGTCTCATAAATATGAAGGCAGATTTCACAATGCTAAATTTAACATTGGGCTTTTGTTTGTTTCTTTTTACTTTTACTTTTTATAAATATGAATACTTTGTCTGCATCATGCCTCATGCCCACTGACACCAGAAGGGTTCACCAGATCTTAGGGGGCTGGAGTCAGATCACATAGGTGCTTGGACCAAAATTGGTCCTGGAAAGCAACTTGGTCCTCTGAAAGAGCAGCCAGTGCTCTTAACCGCGGTGCCTTCTCTCCAATCACCTTTGTTTGTTTGTTTGCATGTTTGTTTCTCTTTTTTTAAGTAAAGGAGAATTGTTTATGGTTTTGTTTTTATAGGTTTATTTATTAATTCAAGCTACATCTCAATCACAACCCTCTTCCTCCTCCCCTTCTGGACCCACATTCACACCCTCTACCCCATTTCCTACCTATCCTATACCTCCGGTGTGGGGCCCCGGGGGCTCCCACATATCAGCTACCCTCAATTCATCAATCACATGAGGGCTAAGAGCTTCCTCTTGCTCTTGGGCCCAACTTGGCAGCTCCACTAGGGTAAAGTGTCCCACCTATAGGTAACAAAATCCATGACTGAGACTGCCCCACCCCTACTTGCTAAGAAAACTCTATGAGGAGGACTAAGTTGCCTATCCTCTATATTTGTATTAAAGGTAATGTTCCTGGTTTCTAATCATAAAGCCCAATTTTTGTAAAGAAAAAAAATCAGAAAAAATGAAACAAAAATACTAAATCTTTTGTGGGCAGTAACCTACTGCTTTCTTGTCTAAAGTTTGCTAACACTTCCTCCCTCAATTCATCATACATCTTATTTCCATGGAAAAATTTGTTCAGAAAGTATGCCTCTAAATTTATAAAGTTAACATCTTTATAAATTACTTATACTGTGACTTCAATTGCTTTTCCACAATTAATGGAACAATTTAAGTATAACAAAAGGTATGCCATTGGGCTAGTACATAAAATAAATAGTGCTAACTAAAGATTAAATCAGAAATATTAGCTCAATTCATGTTATGAAAACTATTCAATGCAGAAATATAACTGAGCATGAAATAAAAGTGTTCCATGATACTGTACATACTATACAGACTATTACAAATGTGTTGTCTTCATTTTTGAATTTATGTATTTTTAAGTACATTTAAGATGTTTAGGTTTGATAAGCATTGACATTTCAAAACAACTCATGTCTGAAAAGTTATTACTCAAGTCTTACGGGCTGAGATAAGGAAACTAAGACCATAATTTGCACCCTTAATTACTGTTTATGTCAAGATAATGCTTCATAGCTATTACAGATAAGACTGTTATGAACATATATGAGGAAACTTCCTTTGATTTGGTGAGGAATCATTTGGATGCATACCCAGAAGTGGTATGGCTGGGTCCCGAGGCAGAGCTATTCCAAGTTTTCTAAGATATCACAAGACTGACCTCCATAGTGGTTGTACAAGTCTGTACTCCCACCAGCAATAGAGGAGAGGTCCCCTTTCTCCACACCCTCGCCAGCATGTGCTGTCATTTGAGCTTTTGATCTTAGCCATTCTGACAGGTGTGAGATGGAATCTCAGAGTCATTTTGAATTGCATTTCTCTGATGATTAAGGATGCTGAGCATTTCTTTAAGTGTCATTTAAAAGAATTCTATGCACACTTATGAAGAGTCACTGAAACAAACAAAATATAATATTTATCCCATTTTATTCTGCCTTTGAACTTATTCATAAGTTTCTAAGTTCATATTTCTCAATTTATTCTCAATTATTTGTTTTAGTACATTTACACTACATTACAGTATTTCTTTATATTCATATGCTAAGTACATTAGAAATTCTAAATACTAATAATATATGAATATTTTATTTATTATCTATTATTACATTGCATTTATTTGTATTGTTATGGTCATAGCATTGTATTTATACTGTTAGTTTTATTACTGTTGACTTGTTTCCAGCCTATTTTAAACCATTTTTATGCATTTATGTTTTCATTTCTGTGCATAAGGTTATGTGAATACAAATGTATATGTGTGTTCACGCATGCAGCAATCAGAAGTCTATGCTAATGTTCTTTTATAGTCTCTATCTACTAATTTTATTGAGTTCTTTCATTATATTATAGACAACTCAAGTTTTGTACATTTCAAGGTAAGGCATATTTACCTTAATATCCTCTTAGAAAAATTAGAGTAACTTAGAAAAGTCTTACCTCAACTATTTCAACAAGTTCTTGATGTATGAATGCTTGAGTCCTCAATCTAGGGTAATTATTATACTATTTAATAACATGTTAATAATTAATATTTCTATAAATGCAATCATAATCAGTGTTGATAATTTCGCATGCATGTGGTCATAAATATTAAACACTTTATGAAATGTTTCGTAATCAGTGAAATCTAGGCCCAATTATCATACTTGAATACTTCAAAAGTTAAGAGAAAATGATGTTTCATTTCCAAACTGTCTCTTCTAGACCTACTTTTGTGACATGGCTTGTCTCGTCCTATACTCCACTCCTTCTTTGTCACTTTGTTTCTTAGTGCTCTTTTCACGTGGAAATGCTGTTCTAGTCTCCAAATGCCTGTTTGTTTTCTAATGAGAGACAGAAAGGGAGTAGATACAGAAGGGAGAGGAGGTTTGGAGGAAGTGGGAGAAGTAGAAGGAGGGGAAAACATAATCACGATTTACAATGTAAGAGAAAAAAAGTTATTTTCAATTTTTAAAAATTCTGTAGAGAAGACCACGAAGCTGGAGCAGAGTAGAGTATAGATCACTGTTGGAAATAATATTTATGCTTTCTTCCTCCACCTATTACTATAATAGCCCTGCAGTTTCAACTGAATGCCAGGAAATTGCTATGACTTATGATTTCTCACCCCTTAAAGAGCTACTTCTTGTTTTACACCCATTCATCAGAGACCTAAGTGACTTGTCCTATGTCTTTTTTAATTGCTTTGTTCCTAACTCCATGGGACATGCACCTCAGGGGCACAAATAAATTAAGCAATGTCATATTTTCAACCATAAAGGTTTCAATTCCAGAGTAAGTATTCAAATTTTTAATAATCAGGGCTAGATAAATGGTTTAGTAGAAAAGTGTCTTCCATGCAAAAATGAATTCTTACACTAGCTCCCCCAGAACCCATGTTAAAAAAAAAAATGCTTTTTCAATGTGCTCCTGTACCGCTAGGCCAGAAGACATAGGAATAGGCATTTCACTGAAGTTAATTTGCCAGCCAGCCTAATGGAAATAATGATTTTCAGGTTCTATTTCTCAAAAAGATAAAGACAGAGAGGAATTACGACAGTGGATAATAATGAAAACTGAGAAGAATAAGAAGAAGGTACCACTTCATAAGGAAAAGTTTATTGAGTAGATAGTGCTACTATAAGCAGAGAACCTAGGATGATGGGAACAATAATCAAAAGAGAAAATGAAGTCTGAGTGGAAAAGCATAGCATAATGCAAGGCATATTTGAGAAGAAAATTCTGAGCACTTTAATTTCATAAGAAAAAGCTCAATCCATGCACTATAAATCAATGCCAAGCATATAATCAGAAATACATACTGATATTAAGATATCAAACAATGAGGAAAGTGATAATAAAGCTTTAAAGATGTTATAGTACAGTGGTTATTATTATCAGCTACTCAGCTCCTGAATGCTTATAGGGATGAAGCACTACCATGAAGTAAACTGACAAGTAAAAACAATCAAAGCAAGTACCTTATTTGAAACTTCTTGGCAAAACACAAAGGTATTCCTTGGATTTCTTTGAAAACTTTTGGTTTCCACTTTAGTAGTTTTTATTTTTCAACATTTATTTATTGCTTCAAGTTACATCACAATCACAATCCCCTCTCTCCTCCCCCTCCCGGTCCCACCCTCCTACCCTCTTCCCCCTCACCCTCCTATCCAGTATTTTTTTTTAATTTAACGTGTATCTTTTTTCCCACAACAGCTGCCCCTTTTAGTCCAATAAAAGGCTCTTTTTCTTTTAACAATAAATGCAATACAAAGCAATAAGAACAATTAGGAAACAATGATAAAAATTATAAGGTATAATATACACATTCCCAACATCCAGTCTATATGTATTTGACAACTGATAAGAATATTCTATTATCTGTCTATCCCGATGAGCTTAAATTCTATACCTAACTCAATTTCCATCCTAACATGCATTGCCAAGTTAGAAACATCTTCTTACACCTTGAATATCCTTTTAATTCCTAAACAACTTAAAACTTAACTGTGAGACTATAATTATCTAGTCTTCAACCACATCAGAGATCTGAGAAGGATAAATATATGTGAATAAACAGGAAGTCCAGATCCAGGAGCATCCAAATCTAAGAAATGACAGATAACTGGCTGCTGAACAGCCTAAAATTTCTTTCAATATATTGGTGCACCTATGTTCAGCCTCTTGGCCCAGTATCTCTGACAGAGATTAATTATAAAGCAGGAATTATGAAGGACTTGCCTACCCTGTCTTGGCAGAGCTAGGCTGTCAACTTACTTGCTTCAAAATTTGTTAGGTACTAGTGTAGTGTATCACAGATGTTTCTAAGTTAGTCAGAAATCAAGTTGCTAAGAGATAAGCAACATTTGCTTATCCAAATATATGGAGATAGATGAGAGTCTTCAAAAATCTCAAGAAATCTGTAGAATATGGCATTCAAAACGTTCTCTTAAGATTTTTTTTATATTGAGACATAGACATATCAGCTTCTGAGAGCACCCCCTATTCTACTTTAAGTAGATGATGAGCATCAGAGAATCTCCATTTGGAGATGGCTGCATTAGTGGCATGCTTGTCACTGAGGAAGAAAAAGCCCTTGCTTCAACTGTAGACTAAATGCTTTACGAAAAAGACAAAACTGGGAAGAACTTCTTTTTAGAAACACCTCGAAAGGTGATGTACACCAATTTTCAGTTGTTGTTGTTTTCCTTGTTTTTTTTTTTTTTTTTTTAATCTTCCACACTTCACCGGTTTGAAAAGGGAAGCTCAATTATATCATATTGTAGCTTCATGTAATCTCTATAAAAAATTTATAAAAAAAATGAGTCACTTGTTGAAAAGAGATACAGCTAGAGGAAATGTATGATATGGAAGGATCTACTACTAAGGGTTCAGATGTTTTAGGGTATTACTTGACACAAGTTGTCTAAACTCTACTTGAGAAATCAGCTTTGGAGGTCAGGTACCTGTGTCGTCTTGGTTTAGAAGTCAGGCTTCTCTTTCTCTGCCATTGAAATGTTTCACCTTTTGCAGAAATATAGAATTTAGCACAGGTAACAGATCTTATTCCTGTCTGTTCTCCCTGCATTCTCTGTGGGGCTTGGTGTTTGTTTGTTTGTTTTGGCATCATATATTCACACAAATCTGCCGTAATAAATAGTCATTCATAAAATCAATCAAGGCAGTATACAGGCATATGTCTGAAGGGATACTTCTGATTTTACTGTGATTTCTCTGTAGCAATATAGGTATTACAGATGGCTGCTACCATGCTTTGCTTTACTTGGGTTCTCGAACTCAAGCTTAGGTATTCACATTTGTGTAACAAATGGCACACGCACGAAGACAACTTTCCAGCCCACAGATTGGTTATTCTTTCTTCCTACCATTTATTTGTCTTGATCATGTCTGTTTATTTGAAAATCACACTCAACTCCATTACTAATTAAAACTGGTTGATTTCAGAAAATGTGAGTTAAGTATGATGAGAACATTGATAGCTTTTGGTCCGAGACATAAGCTTGTGGATACACAAGAAAAATAATTTCTACAGACCAAACAAAAAACCCCCAAAACAAACAAACAATGAGAAACGGAAGCTGTCGAGAACTTAGAAGAGAGTTGAAACTGTACTCTTCACAACTGACAGAAGAAAGCAACCTTGCTGACATCTTGGTTTGAGAGTTGGACCTTCAGATTTGTGAGGTGGTATGTTTCTGCTGCTAAAAGCTTCTGTGTTTCACAGCTTTGTTATGGCAACCATGGGATGCTAAACACCTGTAAGTAAATGCTTTGGAGTATTATTTCTTTTTATTAATCCTCTACACCTTTTATGTAGGACACACAATTTCTTAAAGTTAATTTGCTTTTATATCTGAATTCATTTATTTACTTGCCATAAGAAAAAAATAGTACTTATAGTTGACAGCTGATCTTTGTGTACACCTTTGCTTTGCTCTGGCCTGGATGCATGTTTATTGTAGTAGTGCATTATTCTTGATTCTGTTTAATAATTGCTTGGAGTGTGAGATATAGTATTTAAATTTAGAATTTTGAAAAGCATCCTTTGCTTTCAAATATTTCTTAGTTCTGCAAAGAAGCTAATTTTATTTGAAAACAATTAAAAATCCATAGAAACTTCTAAAAATTGTGTATAATATACAGTTTTCATGCTTTTTAATTTTAACATATATTTTTTAAAGTTCCATATACAGTCTACTCCTCCTGATAGCACAAGAATTACTAGCATCCCACTTACATTGTTTTAAAACAGGAAGTTTTACATATACTTAGATTTTATAGTTCTAATTTTTGTTCTGAAAGTTTCCAACTCTTACTAAAGAAATGAACAAAATTGTGCCAACAATCAAAACACACTGTTGGATTTTATGATTAGATATATTTTCTATTCCCAGTTTCTTTTCCATGGAAGGCTTCTGAATTATAACTTTATTTGACTAAAATTGTAACATTTCTCATCATAGGGACATGACTTTAGAACATGACCCAGAAGGGAACTACGTTAATTTTCAGCAACTTTGAGTTTTAAAGTGGTTATATTTTATTTATATTACTCATCCTTATTTTATAGATTTAACTAAGAGAGTCATAATTTTCTAAAAAAAATCTTTCTTCTCTAGATAAATCAACAACTTCTAAAAATCGTTGCTGCTTCAACAAGATGCAGAACAAATCTGTATAGAGCAGAGCAACTTCTGTACATTTTAATCAACCCCTTCAATTTTCACTCAGCCAAGATCATAAGCAAATAGTTCCTTTTGCTGTTTTTGCATTTATTTTGAGGGCCCCTTTTGCATAATTTTGTAAGAAAAACAAAAAGGTAAGAAATCCACTGACTGATGTCACAGATCGGTCTGCATTTATCTCTTCTCAAAATCTCACTGGCTTAGCAAAAGGCTTGTTTGCAATTAATTCCATTTCTGCCATATCAGAATCCTCAGTTTCTTCTCATAAAGCTTTATTCTGAAACACACTTTCTTTGCTGAACCCATATTGAGTCCAAAGTTAGCCGCAGAAGTAAAAGTAAGGCAAATAATTTGTCTTTAATGGTAAAACTAAATGAAATACAAGTGTACACCCAGTGCTGATTTCATGTAAATCCTCTATGATAAAGTATTCAGTAATTGCTTTTACACTGGGGTATTTATTGTCTTAAGAAGATCAGTCTTGCATCATGAGCAGAGTGTCCTTAGCTCAGAGCTTTGTAATATCTAAGTCTGTTAATAATTTGTAAAAATGTTAGAAGTGAGGAAATGGTTAGACTAGACAGTAAAACTTTTATTTGTTCTTGTTATTCACTTATTAGAATCTATGAATTCAGAAAGAGGAAAATTGAAGAATAGTGACAAATGTTCAGATAACGTTAATTCATCATAATTCTATACAGAATTTTCCTGATTATAAAAATGGGTTAAAAGTGTCTAAGCCTATGAATCCAGACAGTATATCCTAGATCATGACATGGCTACAGCAACTAAACTTATTCATTAACAGTATTCACTGTACCTTGTGGAAAAAAAAAAAGATCCAAAGTAACCAATCATTCTTTGCTAAGCATTGATCTTTAGGAATTAAATATATCAAATTTATCAAGAAAATTCAGCATATATCAAAACAAAGTACACAGAGTCCAATATAATATTCTTTCAAAAGACAAAAACAATTCAATTACATTCTACATTCATCAATGATGATACTGTGTTATAAGGTATTATCTAGGCTGCAGTGGAATATTTATCTCCTTTGAGGGCATGTAAGAGGATACTTCTCACTCTACAGAAGCTAGAAAACAGAAGAGATAGTGAGAAAAAGTCTCAAGACAAAATACACACTTTGGAGTCATGCTACCAGTGGCCTATTTCCTTCCAATAGGTCCTACTTGCTGAATAGCCCAATATAAGCTAGAGAGTCATCAGTAAAAGTCCTTAATGAGGTCAGTACATTCATTATCCAGTGTTCTCAATAGTTCTACCAACTGTTCACAATGTGTTCGCAAATAAGCTCTTATGGGATATCTCATATTCAATTTACATATCTGGGGGGAAACCTATACATATCATATGTGGTGAACATTGTAAATGTTGCTTTTTTTTTCTTCAGAAAAGAGGATGAGATGAGAGAAATACCCAAGCTTTACTGATACATGGCTTGATCTGAGCCCAAAATGATTCTAACTATCCATAGGCTTAGGCTTGAATGCTTCTAGCCTGTGTACAATCTAATCTTCTGAAAGCCTGGATATTGAAGGCTTCAGCTTCCAGCCTCTGTCTGCTAACCTAGGCCTAGAAAATTTCTGTCTCTGAGACTTACTGATGAATAATCTCACCCTCTCTAGTTCTTTCTGAACTCTGGCCAGCTGGTTCAACTCAGCTGCCCTGGTTCAAAACTCCTCTCCAAACTGACTGGTTCAACTGACTTCTCTTGGCTTTTCACCGAATTTCTCTGCTTGAAAACACTGCCTGTGAACTCCAGGAACTGAGCTGCACTGATGGCACTGACTGCAGGAACTTGAGGGGAGGCAACTGCACTGCACAGCTCAACTGTACTCCTGAAGTCTGCTGCATTGTATTGCTGTATTCCATTTCCTCCACTGTACTCCAATGTTTGTTTCTCTCTGTGTCTGCTCTTAAATAACCCCTCTCTTGTAAGATTTGGGTGCATCCTGTATGACTCATTCACTTAAATTTTTCTCTGATTCATCACTTTGTCTGCCCCTCAGTTAGGCATCATTATTTGGGATTAAAGGTTGTTCTAAAGGCATGTCTGTATTTCAGTCAAAAGGATTAAAGATGTGTACAAAGAGTGTGTCAATATTCAAGCCAGATCACACAGATCTGGGTCTTTGGATGTGATCCCTTGCCAGAGTAGCCATGTCACTGGATTAAAGTTCCTCTATGGATGATGCTTGTCTACAGTATTATCTCATGAATAATTTATCTGGTATTGAGAGTAGCTTCAGTTTTTAATCAAATTAGCAATCTGAACAAAACCCTTTTCCTGGGATCTATGTTTATGAAAAAGTAGCCTAAATTCATTTGACCACTTCCCAAACTCTTCATTAAAATTCAAAAACGTCCAGGTGTGGTGGTACATCCCTTTAATCCCAGCACTCGAGAGGTAGAGGCAAGAGAATCTCTGTGAGTTCAAGGCTAGCCTGGTCTACAAAGTGGGTCCAGGACATCCAGGGCTATACAGAGAAACCCTGTCTGGAAAAACAAAACAAACAAAAATCAAAAACTGGGGTAAATTTGAGCAACACTAAGACAGCTCTACAAAATATTATTTACCTTTTGTCTTTATGAATTTTCTTATTCCTATTTCCTTTTACAAAAATGAGATTATACGAAATGTGACATTTTATGACCGGGTTATTTGAATTTATTCTCATAACTTCAAGGTTCATAGTCATATTTTCTGTCATTATAACGAATAACATATAATTAACTTATGAAAGAAAGAAGGTATTTTGCCTCACAACTATGGAGCCTGTAGCTTATATTTAATGGGAACACTTGCTTTGAACCAATGAAGAAGTAAAACAAAAGAGATGAAGCGCAGTATGACCCAGGAATGCTTACATCATTGCCAAGGGAAGTGGTTGGGGCCCAAAATTTTCCTCACACATGCACATGGTAACCTACGACATCCTACTAAGTGCCATATATTAATGCCAGAAAACTCATCAGGCACAACCATAAACTTTCTGCAACTTCTCAATAACATCACCCCATAGCATCTCTATACAAACTACACAAAGCAAACTTCCACACATTGGACTTTAAGAGACATTTAACTTCTACAGTATGAAGTTGCACTGCTTCATAATGAAACACTTCCAGTATATCATTCTTTCTGACTGAATAGTATTTTATATGAAATACCATACTTTGCCTATTCATAAATGAAATTAATATGCTTTTACTTTGAGGTGTTCTTGACAAGAATGTTAAAACATGTCTGTACATGTTTTTAGAGGGATATGTTTTCGTTGCTCTTCATTTATAACTTATACCAAATATATGTTTATGTAATTTTAAATATTTTGAAGAACATTCCAAATGCTTTCCAAATGTATTGCTACATTTAACAATATTAACTTGCATTTGCGTTCAAGTTTAATTTTCCCATAATATAAATGATTCTTGTTGTTTTCTGTGGTTTTTTTTTCCTTATTTTAGGAAGTCTACTGCGTATGATATGGAATCTAATTGGGTCTTGATTTTCCATTTTTAATGAGTAATAATATTAAGGACTGTATCATGCTTTCCTTGTCTGCTTGTATAATTTAGATGGAGAAGCTAAATGTATTTAAGTTTCTTTTTGTTCCTTGTCTCTGTACTATTGAAGGCCCTATATTTAAAAGGTGGGTTTTCATAAAACATTTGGTTATAGTTTTCAGAACAGCAGGAGAGAGTTAATGAGATTATGCAATAATAATAAGATCAATTCCAGCTCTTTATTATTTGAATATGTTTTCCATATTAAGAAGGATGGTGAGACAAATTCATTACTTGGCTTCTGAAAGCTAATATCCAGCCCTATGGCTCTGTTCATTTAGAGGGAAGGCAATTAGCTGAAGATATGTAGCTTGCTCAAGATCACCCAGCAAGTTATTGGCATAGTTGGAATGTGAACACATGGGCTCTGAGTTTCCCATCTGTTGCCTGGATCATTTGGCTGATTTTCCAGAAGTGGGTGTATATATGTGTATTTATGCTGCATTTCAGGAATGAGCAAAGAAAAGTACGAGGGCTTATGTTCTGTTTCAAGCAGTCATGGAAAAATAAAATAATATATATGTTTTATATATATATATATATGTAATTTATGTAATATATTATACATACATTAGTAAGAAGTATATAGAGGAACATGAAGACCATTATAACCTGCTGAAAAAAATGAAGGGCTGTACAAATTCTCATATAGCATTTCAAGAATTCAGGTATATGACATTTTTACTATATCAATATAACTATAGTAATATAATTTAATTTTAAGGCCATGATTTTATTTCATTTGGAAAATACACACAAAAAATATTGGAGGTGAGTTTATAACTCCTCTTCTTTGAACACCCTTGAGAGTTGATGAAGTAAAAGGATTTTGTCCTACATCCATGTAGAATATTCTGCTTCTCTAAGGCATAGTCTTTTTTGCTTCAGCAGCAGAAAAATATTAAAGTCAATAACCATATTTTACAGGTATAGACAGTATCAAAATCTGAATAAAGAAATACATTATAAATGTGATCCTCTTAATTTTTAAGAAAGATAATAATATTCATTTTCCACTTATGGTCAATACAATATAAACTTACTCTGATAAATCATTAAGGTAGAATATAATGCCAATTCACATGAAATGATAACGCCGGTGAATAGTATTAACTGAAATTTCCCTTATCTCCAAATATTACAAACTAATTTTTAAAGGATCTTCTATAATACATCTGTTCTTTTTTAGAACATAACATATTTCTGCCAGATGTCCTTTAAAAATTTAATACTGTAAAGGTAGGCCAGCACTTGAAAGTACTTGCTGTTCTTTCCCAGAGGACAAAGATTCAAATCCCAGTCAAGTGTTCAAAATTGTCTGCATGTGCAATTCCAAGTGATCTAATGCCTTCTTCTGGCCTCTGCACTCACTGTACAGATGACATAAAAATACCCTTGCATGTGAAGTTCCAAGTGATCTAATGCCTTCTTCTGGCCTCTGCACTCACTGTACATATGACATAAAAATACCCTATGTCCACTGGTTATATAAGGCTCAAATTCTTGTTCACTCAAGCAGTCCTGGATATGGCTGTACTCATGGAGTATACTTTAAGTCCAATCAGTTTTTTATTTGTTATTCCCACAAGCTTTGTGACACAATTGCACTAACATATCTTCAATTGCGCTAACATATCTTCATTGCAGATAAAGGTTATTGGCTGGTTGGATGTTTGTATAACTCTTTTGATAGTTTGTAGAGTACCTTCCTGTAGCAAGGATTCTGGATCATAGGGGTGAAGGCACCATGAGACACCAGCTTGAGAGTTCGATGTTCAATGAATTATGTAGGTGCTGTCTTCAGCAAGGAGGATTTGCTGTCACTTTGTAGAGAAAAAAGTATTGTCTACGAAACAGCCTGGGTTTTTTTTTTTTTTGGGGGGGGTCTTTTTCAAACAATGCAATTAGATGTCACCCGATCCCAGTACAGAAAGCTTTGTTTGGTTACAAGAGATGGCCAGTTGGGATTATGTTTCTCCCGTTATATTGCCTTCATATACGTATATATTTTAGGAAGTTTCATCACATTTTTATATACACTAAAAACTGGCCTTATAGAGAAAGTTGGTAATCAAAAAGTCGCTAGACTGTAAAAGTGACATGGTTCAACAAGCCTTAAGTTTAATGCTCTTCTTGACTACATAACAAGTCTGAGCAAATCCGAGCTGTCTGAGCCTGTCTGAAAATGAGCAAAGTAGATGGGCAAATGAACAATCCAACACACAATAAGTGCTTGATACTTATTTTTAGAATCAACTTTATTCTATAAAGCACACACATAGCTGAGTGAGGACAGAAGGGGGCATGTTTTTGAAAGGAGTGGGGCGAAGGGTGTATATGAACAAAACACATATGAAATTCACAATTAAAGGTGACAAACTGTGATGAGATTCTTGTCCTAGCAATGGTACTCTTTGGACGGCTTTTAAATATTTGAGAGGTGTGTTAGGAAACATAGGTCTTGGGTTTATAGCCACTCCCACTGTCCTCCTCCTGATTCCAGACTACAATGTCATGTTATCAATACTGTCACATGCTGCAGATACTATATAGTCTCAGCCAGTCCTGATGTGATGCTCGACCAGACATGGTGGACTGTACCTGTCGGAAAAGGTGCCAAAATAAAGCTGTATCCACTTATGCTGCTTCTTATTAAATATTTAGACACAGAAATTAGAAATAAAACTAAAAAGTGAATTTTTTCAGCAATCTTTTTATACTGAATTTTATTTTCTATTTTAAATATTGGTATCAACTTCAAATATTTCAAGGTGATTCACAAACTTTAAATTAACCTGATGAATAGAGAATGAGCACATATTTTTGTTGAGTTACAGCATTGTACTCAGAATGATTTGGCAGCATTGACAAGTGACTTAGCATATGACACTTTGAGGCCAAACAGCTTCCAGAGAGAATAGGATTCCACTTTTTTTTTCCTGCTAGAATGGGGGCTACAGAGCCTCAGACAAGTGACTTTCAAGCCTCAGGCAGCTAAAACTCAAAGAAAGAGAAGGTAAGTGTGTTTGGCAATGCTGTCTGCTAAAGGAGCACAATTGCAGTGGAGGTGGACTATTTTTATCTTCTTCATTGTCTGCTGTTCTCTCTGGAGAGCCACTTTCTTTTTCTCTACCATTTTCTATCCAAGAGAGTTAATAGGACATACAACATCAATAACACAAGTAATCTGTGATGTAGTCATAAAAACTCCCACTGAAAACTGATGTCTAAAAGTATAAGTATTGTAAGACAGGATTTCAAAAGATAGATGAAAGGCAGGTAGAACTAAATGAGGTCCTAATTAAATTGTCTATATTCAATACATGTATCAAAGCACTATATTATATCTCTTAAATATATGAACTTAGTATTTGTCACTTTGGAAAATGTGCTTAAAAGGAGAGAAGACAAATTTCGTAATTATGTCATCTTGGAAAAGTGACCGCATACCTTACTTTTTAGAGAAAGTTTACTACAACATTTCACAAGATAGATCACACATACTGTTCCATAATTCTGTCTCTTTTTTTTCACTGTGTTCTAATCATCATGATGCCATCACTTGTTTCTCACCTCAAGCTGCAATCTTTTACACTAATTTATATATCCACTTATATGATAACATGCAATATATTCTATACTTTCTATATACTATAACTTTACATTTCCTTTCATAAAGTGAACCTGTTATTTTATTAGGTATATAATTCTAAATTCACCATTGTTTATAGGTGCATTTATATAATTTACCTTGAAAGACTACAGATACACACCGAATTTTAATAGACTCTGGGTTTCATAATCCTCATAGATTTTATGCATCTGCCGTCTTGTTTGGAAATATCTTGCCATATTTCAGATTGAATACTTCCTTTCATTATACTTAAGTTTCTGCAGAATAAACTATTTGGGCAGCTTTACTAGCATACATGTCTCCATCAGAGATGAGGAAAGGTTGTTTCACTGTAACATAAAAGGAATGCTTGAGGAATACTTGCACACATTGCTTTACAGCAGCCATTCCAAGGCACCTATGGGTCACAGAAAATTACACTTATCATGCTTTCTCTAATACACACACTTATACACTCACACATACCCATATATGCATACATGGACACACATATACATGTACATAGGTAGAGAGAAATAATATTATTTGGTGAATTTTTAAATGTATACATGTTTTATGTTTCTAAATTAAACACACATCTACAGAAATAATTTTTTCACACGGTGTTCTGTAACACATTCAAACAAACATGTCTATATTGTTAACAGAAATAAAAGACTTGAAAGAGAAAGAAAAATGATACTGTCAATTAGATATTTGAGGAAATCTTTCTGTAAGTTGATACCCTACCTTTCAATGTACCTTCCTTACTTGAAAGAAGTTAATTCATAAAGTGAATACTTTTATCATATGCAATATGTTTCATATGAATAATATATATAGTCTATAATGACTAATTTCATTGATATCATATCACAAAATTGTCATTATCATAATAAGAAATATTAAAATTGTCTCTCAGGATTTTTCAAGAATATAGTATATTGTTATTAGCTATAGTTACCATGTTGTAAACAAATGTTGAATATATAATTCTATGTAAATGAATTTGAATTGATTTTACTTAACATGTTTATAAACCTCTTCTCAGCTTACTTATAACTTTGCTGCTTCCACCTCTACTTTTAGGAGATGAAGTTTTTATTTTCAAATTCTCAAGGAAATTTTTCTACTTTGTTTCCTATAAGAATAATTTTCTGTTAACTAATATTATATCACTATATTATTCACAATTCAGCATCACATAGAATATTTTGCCTGATCTCTAAATCCTTTCCATTTGTTCATATATACTCTTTTGCACTGAAGATTTGACTTTCACTCTGATGTTATCTTCTATCCAAC
Organism: Lophiomys imhausi; assembly: GCA_907164525.1. Classification (NCBI taxonomy): domain Eukaryota; kingdom Metazoa; phylum Chordata; class Mammalia; order Rodentia; family Muridae; genus Lophiomys; species Lophiomys imhausi. The sequence goes on from CAJQZJ010018033.1 coordinate 8,026,523, forward strand.
TCCATCTGTGGAATCATGCAGCAGCAGAACTGGAAGCTGAATTTTGCTATAACTAGTAGACATTTGAGTTTCCTTTTTTCTTTTTTTTTTTAAATTTATTTACTTGTAACCCTGTCTCCTTTTTTTAATTTATTTTTTATTACTTCAGGTTACATCTCCATCATAGTGTCCTCTTTTCACCCCTTCCAGTCCTGCCCTCCCACCCTCTACCCCCTATCCCTTCCATCCCACTCCTCTGGAGTAGAATATCCCTACATAACAATCCCCTGCCTCAGTTCAGCAGTCATATGAGGGGCAAAAGCCTCCTCATACACTGTGGGAATACACGGCAGCACCACTAGGGCAAAGTGTCTCATTGACAGGATAAAAAGTCTATGTTCATGTTCCCTTTGGTGCATTCATTGTAGTATAGTTAGTTATCCGGTACTAGAAGGCTAAAATCCGACTATAAGTGAATTTCTGTCATTCATTGCTTCAATGGATTTTTTACTCACCTCTGAAGAACATACTAGTTGCTTCCCTCTTTTGTCATTTGTGAGCAAAGTTACTTTGTTCATAAATGCTGTTCATGATATTTCTTATTTTTGTGTTGTTATAATATCCAAATTACTTTAGTAAATATCAAAAAGTGGGGCTCTTGAATAAAACAGTGAACGCTTGTTCAGTTTTACAGGAAGATACTAATCTGTCTTCTAAAGTGTCAGTAACATTTTGAACACCATTCTCCAACAAAGCATCACAGTTGTTCAAGCCAAAAAATAAGTAAATAAAAGGCTCATTGCCTTTTTGTTGGTTTCTTTGTTGTATTCTGATTAGCCATAGCTAATAGCTATGTGTTAGATATATTGCTGTTATAGCTCAGTGTTGAGATATATTTGTACTACTCTTATCAGAGACTTTTGCAATTATTTCTCCAATTTTATAGTTTATTTTTTATTCTCTTGGTATCAACTTTTGGAAGATTTTTAATTTTTAATGAAGTTAATCTTATTTATTTCATGTATCATATTTTTATTATTAATGTCTAAAATGTTATTACTGTACCAAATTTTTCTGATTTGTCTGTGTGTGTGTGTTGTTTCCTAAAAGTGTTAAGATCCTGCATTTTACATTTAGACCTGTAGTTTATTTTTAATTAATTATTTAAATAAGGTCATATATATATATTCATAGACACACACATATATTCACTTATTTGCAGGTAAATGCTTAGTTGTTCATGTACTTTCTTCTCTTCATTATATTCAATCTGGTTTTTATGTCACTGTTTATATATCTACCTAATTTTACAACCCCTCAGTTACTTGATACCAATAAGGTAAGTCTCAGAATTAGGTAATGCATTCTGTAACTCTTGCTTACTCTCCAGTAATTACTATGTTACTGTGTCTTTTTCCTCCGTCTATATAATTTACAAACAGTTTGTTTTGTCAATAAAATAATTAAAAGAACTTCTATATTTATTGCATAAAATGTTTAATTCAAGCCACTATAAACTGACAGCTTGAGTCTTTATATTCATAAATACTATATAGGTTTGTTTTTATTAGATATTGTTTGATTTATCAAATATTTATAGATTTTATCATATTACTATATTATAGTTTGTTTTACTTGTGAATTTAGGAGATTATAACATAAACACTTTTTCATTGTTTCTATTTTGTGGTGCATGAGTGAATGTAAATTTTACCTATGAAATGTAAAACATGTTGCTTGATAATGATGAGCAAAGTTATGAGAGTAGTAGTTATCTTTCTGATATTTCCCAAATTTCTCTCTTCTTTGGATTTGTCCAGAACATTTATATTATTTTAAAATATACTGTGAAGAAAACCTATGGTTATAGGCAATTATTTTAAAAGGTGGACTTTGTGTTGTCTTAAACCTTATAAAGAAAACTAAAATGGATTGTAGAAATTAACATGTTCCTCAAAAGCCAAATATAGTCTTCAATTGACTAGCTCTACTAAAGCCTGTATATATTCACACAAATTTGAACAGACATATAGAAGAAAGTGTTGGCAGATTAAACCCAATCAGCATAAATTAAGGACATATACCATATATAATATTAACTTGTATATTAACAAATGTATATTGGGATAAACAGCAAATGCATTTAATATTAATGAATTTTAAACATCTATAAAAATATAATTTAAATAATAAAATGTAAACTAATCCATAAGTCAAATTTTATGTTCAAATTTATGTACATATCTTGACTAATATTGCATAGAATACAGTATATAAGAGGATCTGGATATTACCTACGTTCTTTTTTTTCACAGATTACCCATAGCAACTTCACTCTGTGTAACTAGGATTCATATGCTTACTATATAACTTCCTCTGCTTTCTGTTTCTTGGCTGTGAATTGAAAGATTCAGCATTATTTAAATAATCGTTTAAAGTCATAATAAATTAAGTAGCAAATATTGTTAACATATGTGTGTGTGCATGTATGTTTTAGTGTCATACCTAGCATAACTATACTAAATATTCTTCTGCTAATGCCTGTATAATATTAATCTTCCAGAAATAAATGTGCTCAATGAACATTCATTTATTTCATTAATAATAAAAAATAACTGAAAGATGACAAACTTAAAGTGGGGATGATTTAGCGACAACAAAACGTTATATCTGAAACAGACTTTCTAACATAAAACATGAAAATTAGATGCTAAAATATGCATGTCCCTATTCCAAATAATTTTATCTTATTTGTCATTATAACGCCTACTGAATACAAACAGACTGACAACGTCTAATCCATGACATTGACTCTTGAGGGTTTTCCTTGACTTCACACACGATGTGAATGCTGGATGGCTCATTTGATATGATTGAGTGCCCTTGAAGAAGGTTGAATAGAGGAGCTCAAACAGGGAAGATAAATTCCCTATAGCCACCCAGACTGCTGCGTTTTAAAGCTAGAAATATTTTTTTCCACACAATTAGCACAAAATCACATTGTGAAAGATTTGCCTTCAGGTCATTAACTAATATGTTCACTAATAACTCTCATAAAGAGGATTGAAAAGAATATATTTTTTTCTGCCTGAGTCAGAGGTGTGCCTGATACAGAATTAAAACATTCTTAGTAAAATTCTTTAAGGAGCCTTATCCTCTCAGGGTTGCAGTTGTAGATGCAAGCCTGAGAGTTATTATTATAACAATAAAACATATACTTTTCATCTATATATAAAAGCATTCGAAATGAATTTTCTGATTTCTCCATATTGTGTTTTAGTTTTTAAGAAATAAATACAATATATGTCATAAAATTAGGTATATATGCCCTCTTTGTAAAGATTTGCATATATTAATGTAGTAGGTGTAGAGCTCAGGTTTATTAATTTTTGGCAAAGTCCTATAGAAAATTAAACAATTCACTATTTAAGGAGAAAATTTTCCTATCTTGATTACTAGATAAGCTTTGAAAACAAGAAATTTGAGAAAAAGAACAAGAATTTTAAGGTGATTATGGATATTTTGTAATTAAATTTTATGTCTAGGTACAGTGAAAAGAATCTCTGACACTGTTTTAAAAGCTTAGCATTAGTTTTTAGATTAATATTCACTATCATTAGTGTTAGGTCCTGAAAGAGTTGGAAAACAACCTTATGGGACGAACCACCGGGTTGTAAAACAGTTATCTAGTTCACATTAACATCAAGTTCCAATACCTGTGATTTGTATAAACTCCACATAAAGAAATCTTCTTAGTTAATGGTATTTTATATTAGTAAGATTACCATGATAACCATTATTTCATCTTTATACCCTATCACTTAGCAGATATTTGAGACTGTGTATCAAAATTACAAATTAATTGCCCTGAATAATTACAACATTTGTAGTTGCCAGTTGGTTCAGGAGCATTCCTCATGGGGGAATATCTACATCACAGAAAAGTGCAAAAGTTCTTGAATAAGCATGGAAGCTAGAATCTCCTGCAACTGCATTGGCATATTTCATGAGGTTAGTACTACAGAAGTCTTAGAAACTACCCAAGAATAGTAAATGGCAGGAAATAATCAAACTCAGGGCTGAAATCAGTATATTAGAAACAAAGAGAATAATAGAAAGAATCAATGAAACCAAGATCTTTGAGAAAATCATCAAAATAGACAGACCTTTAGCAAAACTAAATAAAATGCAGAGGGAAAAATATCCAAATCAGCAAACTTAATAAGTGAAAAGGGGGAAATAACAACAGACACTGAGGAAATCCAAAGAATCATTAGGTCTTACTTCAAAAATATGTATTCCACAAAATTGGAAAACCTAAGTGAAATGGTCAATAATCTTGATAGATTCCGTGTACCAAGGTTGAATCAGGATCAGATAAATAAACAGTCCTATATCCCCTAAGGAAATAGAACCAGTCATTAAAAGTCTTCCAACCAAAAAAAGGTCAGGGCCAGATGGTTTCAACACAGAATTTTACCAGACTTTCAATGAATAGATAACACCAATACTCTTCAAACTCTTCCACAAAACAGAACATGAGGAACACTGCCAAACTCATTCTATGAGGCCACAATCACCCTGATACCTAAACACACAAAGAGCCAACAAAGAAGGGAATTTCAGACCAATTTCTTTTATGAACATCTATGCAAAAATACAAAATAAAATATTTGCAAACTGAATCCAAGAGCACATCAAAAGTATCATACTCCATGATCCAGTAAGGTCATCCCAAGGATGAAAGAATGGTTCAACAAGTGAAAATCCAGCATTATAATCTACCACATAAACAAACTGAAAGAAAAAAATCCACATGATCATCTCACTGAATGTTGAAAAAGCATTTGAAAAAATCCAACACTCCTTCAAGTTAAATGTTTTGGAGATCAGGCACACAAGGACAATATCAAAACATAATAAAGGCAATTTGAAGCAAACAATAGCCAACATCAAACTAAACAGAGAGAAACTTAAAGCATTTCCACTAAAATCAGGGACAAGAAAAGACTTCCCACTCTCTCCATATCTCTTCAACATAATACTCGAAATTCTAGCTAGAACATAAGATGAATAAAGGAGATCAAGGTGATACAAATTGGAAATGAAGAAGTTGAACTATCTGTATTCCCAGAAATTATGAGAGTATAAACAAGTGTCCCAAAAAATTCCACCAGAGATTTCCTAGAGCTGATGAACTCCTTCAGCAAGGTGGTTGAATACAAAGTAAATTTTAAAATACCAATAGCCCTTCTTTATCCAAAAGATAAATGGACTGAGACAGAAGAGAAAGAACACCTGTCACAATAGCCACAAATAATACAAAATACCATGGGACAACTCTAGCTATACAAATGAAAGACCTTCAAGTTTTTGAAGAAAGAAATTGAAGAAGATATCATAATATGGAAAGATCTCCCATGCTCATGGATAGGTAGGATTAATATGACAAAAATGGCCATCCTACCAAAAGCAATAAACAGATTCAGTGCAATTTCTATCAAAATATCAACACAATTCCTTACAATCCTTGAAAGAACAATTCTCAATTTCATATGGAAAAACAAAAACCCCAGAATAGTCAAATCAATACTGTACAACAAAAGAGCATCTGAAGGTATCACTATCCCCCAATTTCAAGCTCTACTATAGAGCAATAGCAATAAAACCAGCATTGTACTAGCATATAATTAGCCCGGTTGATTATTGGAAACAAATTGAAGACCCAGAAATAAACCCACACACCTACAGCCACTTAATTTTTGACAAATGAGCCAAAACTGTACAATGGAAAAATAAAAGCATCTTCAATAAATGGTACTGGTCTAACTGGAGGTCACCAGGTAAAAGAATGTAAATATACCCATTTATCACCATGTAAAAAATGTAAGTCCAAGTGGATCAAAAATCTCAACATAAAACCAGACCCACTATATCTAATAGAAGAGAGCATAGGGGAAAGCCTGGATCTCACTGGTACAGGTAACAGATTCCTGAACAGAGCAGAAACATAGAGGGAAGCCTGGATCTCACTGGTACAGGTAACAGCTTCCTGAACCGTTCAGGCTCTATGACCAATGACTAATAAATGGAATCTTTTGAAACTGAAAAGCTTCTGTAAGGCAAAGTACACTGTCATTAGAACAAAACAGAAGCCTACATATTGGGAAATGATCTTCACCAGCCCCACAAAAGAGGAATCTCTAAAGGCTGAGAGGCACTTGAAGACATGCTCAACATCATTGGTCATCAGGGAAATGCAATTCAAAATGACTCTGTGATTCCATCTTACACCTCTCAAAATAGCTAAGATAAAAACCCAAGAGATAGCACATGCTGGCGAGGATGTGGAGAAAGAAGAATACTCCTCCATTTCTGGTGGACATGCAAACTTGCACAATCACTTTGGAAAATAATCTGGAAATATCTTATAAAATTGGAAAGTTCTACCTCAAGACCTAGCCATATCACTTCTGGGCATATATTCAAAAGATATTCCACCAAACCACAAGGGCATCACTTCAAACATGTGCATCATATCAACCATATTTGTAATAGCCAGAAACTGGTAACAACCCAGATGTCCTTCAACTGAAGAATGGATTCAAAAAACAAAACAAAACAAACAAACAAGTAAACAAACAAAAAACCCAACAACTGTGGCACATTTACACAATGGAATACTACTCAGCCATCAGAAACAAGGGAATCATGCAATTTGTAACCAAATGGATGGACCTAGTAAAGTTCATCCTTAGTAATCTAGTGCAGACCCAGAAAGCTACATATGGTATATACTCTCTTATAGGTGGATATTAACCATAAGGCACAGGACAACCATCCTACAATCCACAGACCCACACAGACTGGAACCTAGCATAACTATCATATGAAAAACTCTATCCAGTAGAGAAACACAGAAACACAGACCCTATTTTTTGTTAGTGGAGCATCTTACCCCAGCTGGGCTGCCATTTGAAACCCCAGAAGAAGAGGAAGCTCTTAGTCCTCATGTGACTGATGAACTGAGGAGTTTGATGTATGGGTGCTCATACATGCTCATCCATGGAAAAGGAGAGGACAGAGAAGGGAAAGAAGGAAGGAGAAAGACTGTACCTGGAGGGAAGGAAGGTGGGAATTTGATGGAGATGTAAATTGAAAAAAATATTAATTAAAAAGAAAAGAAAGTGACTAGGACTAATAGTAACAAGCTGTGAGTTTCTATTTCCCAGAACAGTACACCACCTGCTGTTTTAGGATTTTTATCTCTGTAGTAGCATTAGTCATGTGCAGACGCTGAAGAAAGGTTCTAGATGTTAAATCAACAAGACCAAATGGAAAAGAAAATCAACAAGCCATCCTTTTCTCCAGAATGAGGGAATCTAACTTCACCAGGGGAGGCAGTGTGGCCTAGAGATTCTTATCAGTGTAAGCTGTCATCTATTAGGAGACACCAAAGACAGGCCCCCATTTCTGGTCAAGAATGAAACATTTCTGTATGCTCCTTTCCCTTTTATATTCATTCTTCATGACATATCCATAATGATCATTGCCATTTTTGAAGGCTGTATTGGGGTGGAACATTACTCCATCACATGTTTGGTAAGGTAGAATTTTCTCCCTGAATCTTGATTATTCTATTTGCTAGTACTGAAAATTTCATTGAAGAGATTTTTTTTTTTATTCTGTAAGTTATAAATATAAAAGTCCACTGCTTCTAGAGGCGTTGCAGATGTGGCTGCTATGTCACATGTGCATCAGTAGGTGGCAGAGAGAGAGAAGCCAATCTACATTCAGTGTTCTGACCTATCATCATCTGAATTAATAGTAGCCTAACATTCCTGGAAAAAAAAAGCAAGCCAGATACCAATACAACAGTGGTCGCCATGGGATAGCCTGTGATGACAATCAGATAAGTACAAGGCTAGCACCAGATGGGCTCCCAGAACAAAAAACAGGCCAGAAACTAGAAGAACTCTACCTGGCCCTGGATGTAGGGGTTCTGGAGAGACAGCCCTGGGGTGAGATCTGACCCAGATGGAGTCACAAGAAAGGAGAACTTTCCCTGCCACTCACATGCTGCTGCTCTATGGAGAGCAGGCCCTGTAGCTTGCCTAGGTAGCACACTACAGCTTGTCCTGAATATGGGGGTTGTGAGTGAGCCAGCACCGAGGGAGTGAGTGTGGGAAAGCCAGCCCTGTCTTCTGTCTGCTATGTGATGGTGTTGGCTAGGGAGACATCCCCTACCCTCCCTTTTTCCCTCACCATCATTGGCCAATAGGAGATCTGGCCCAGATGGGGTCACAATAGCAGGATAGCTGTCCCTGCCCCTTACTTGCTGCAGCACTCTGGAGAGAAGGACCTGCACATTTCCACAGAAGAACTGACCCTGCAAATGGGAGTTGCAGGTCCTAAACCGATGGCTGAGTTGGCCCACCCCAACATCTCTCTCATAAATGAACTTCTAGAGTGTAAGAAGAAGCCAGTTCCACAACCAAAACTAAAGGATCTCCATGAAACAGGACATTTACAGCATATCTGAAAGGAGTTCCAGTGAAGTTCCAGTATTGACAAAGTAACAAAAACTAGAGGCCTCGTACCAGACCAAGGAGTCATTTTAATGAACATTTGCAAGCAAAATGTTTAGACAAAAGAGAATATTGTAGGACACAATGAGATACACTGCAACTTCCATTTTGAGATTTTATTTTATTTTATTGTGTTTTGTTTATTTATTACTTCAGGTTATATCTCCATTACAGCCTCCTCTCTCCACCCCTCCCAGTTCCACCCTTCCACCCTCTCCCCCCTCCCCACCTATATTACTCATCTGGAGTGGGTTCCCCTACATATCAGCCTCCCCTCAGTTCAACAGTCATATGAGTGTTAAGAGCTTCCTCTTGCACTGGGGTACTCCTAATATGGCAACTCTGTTAGGACAAAGTGTCCCATTAACAGTTAACAAGGACTATGTTCCTGTTCCTTTTGATGTGTTGGTTGTAAGATAGTTATCCTGTACTACATGGCTAAAATCCAATTATAAGAGAATAGATGCCATGTGGATCTTTCTGAGTCTGGGTTAACTTACTCAGATGAACTTTTCTAGTTTTATCTATTTGGCTGCAAAATGCACGATTGTATTGTTTCTGATGGCTGAGTAGTATTCCATTGTGTACATGTACCACAGTATTTTTTATCCATTCTTCCCTTGAGGGACATCTAGGTTTTTTCCAGTTTCTAGCTATTACAAGTAAGGCTGCTATGAACACAGATGAGGAGGTATCCTTGTGGATTGGTGAGGAATCATCTGGTTGTATACCCAGAAGTGGTATGGCTGGGTCTTGAGGTAGAGCTCTTCCAAGTTTTCTAAGATATCGCCAGACTGATTTCCATAGTGGTTGTACAAGCTTGCACTTTCTTCAAGGACTTGAAGTTCTTTTCATACAGGTCTTTCACTTGTTTGGTTAGAGTTATCCCCAGGTATTTTATATTGTTTCTGGATATTGTGAAGGGTGCTGTTTCCCTAATTTCTTTCTCAGCTCCTTTATCTTTTCTATAAATAAGGGCTTCTGATTTTTTTGAATTGATATTGTATCCAGCCACCTTGCTGAAAGTGTTTATCATTGTAGTAGTTTTTTTGGTGGAATTTTTGTGGTCACTTATGTAACTATCATATCATCTGAGAAAAGGGATAATTTTAACTTCTTCCCTTCCACTTTGTATTTTTCATGCTGATACAGATTGAAAGGGTGGAGGTTAGGTCTGAAGGGAAGTGGGAGATGAAGGGGAACAGGGTGCAAATATATATTTGAAAAGACATTATATATAATGTCTTTCTAGCCAGGCCTTCAGGAAAGACATGAACTTTCTCACCTAAAGTTCAGTTTCTAATTACTAACTTCTCAGAACATATAAATTGCTGAGCAAAAAATGATTTGACAACAGATGTTAGTGTTAACTTACTTAACCATTGTCCTATTCTTATTTGGACCCCCAAAATAGGTTTCCTACATCCCAAATTAGCAGGAAGAAATTTTAAGAGAGTGATGCCCCATTCTCAGAATGTGGGGTGGGTGATATTTTTTGGTCATTTGTTGATTTATAGGTGTTTGCTGTCATTTAGGGGTATTGGTTACAAGTTGTTAAATCCTCTTATTCAGGAAGATTTAGGAGGTTAGACCCAGGGAATTCTATCCATTTCTTTTCTCTACACTTCTTTCTCTCTTATGTAGGGCAAAAAGACTTGGAAAGAAAAAAATGGGATATAGACATGATATCAGAATAATAAAGAAAAATAAATAAATTATTGAATCTCCTCTTATATCTTTGTATATTAATACAAAATTAAGATTAACTCTTTTTAAGGTGTTTTACCTATGTAATTCTTGAAAATACAGTGCTAAGTTTTAAGATTTTTGATAGCAACTTTCACAAACCTTTTAGGATAATTAAGAAATACAAACTAATAGTCATTCACACTTATTTTCTTAGGTACTAGTTTAGTGTATCACAGATGTTTTTGAGTTAATCAGAAATTAAGTTGCTAAGAGACAAGCAACATTTACTTATTCAAATATACAGAGATTAGATAGATGGTCTTCAAAAATCTCAAGAGATCTCTAGAATATGGCTCCTAAAGATGTTTTCTTTGTTTAAATTTTTGTTACATTTATTTATTACTTTAAATTACATCTCCATCACAGCCCCTTCCCTCCACCCCTCTCGGTCCCACCATCCCACCCTTTACCCCCATCCCACTTATCCTACTCCTCCAGTGTAGGGTACCCACATATTTCAGGCCCCCTCAGTTCAACAGTCATATGAGGTCTAAGAGCTTCCTCTGGCACAGGAGGCCTACATGACAGCTTCATTAGGGCAAAGTGTTCCACTAACAGGTAACAAAATGCATATTCCTGTTCCTTTCGATCTGTTGCTATAGAATAGTTATCCTATACTCTATGGTTAAAATCCAGTTATAAGTGGATACATGTCGTGTGCATCTTTCTGGGTCTAGGTTAGCTCTCTCCAGCTGAGATTTTCTAGTTCCATTCATTTGGCAGCAAATTACATAATATCCTTGTTTCTGATGGCTGAGTAGTATTCCATTGCACAAATGTACCACATTTTAAAAATTTATTCTTCAGTTGAGGGACATCTGGGTTGTTTCCAGTTTCTAGTTATCACAAATGAAGCTGCTATGAACATAGCTGATGAGATGTCCTTGTAGTTTGTTGATGAATCTTTTGGATGTATACCCAGAGGTGATATGACTGGGTCTTGAGGTAGAGCTATTCCACGTTTTCTAATATATCATCACACTGATTTCCATAGAGGTTGTACAAGCTTTCACTCCCACCAGCAATGGAGAAGTGTGGCGTCGAACTCAACCAGCAAGAACGACGCAACTCGCAAAAGCTCTTCTCAAGCAGTTTATTCAGGTCCCTTGAAAACAGTCTTCTGAATACCCGGGCAGACCCAACCCACAGGCTAAATACTATATGAACAGCCAATCAAGTAAAACCACGTGGTGCTATCTTACAGGCCCACGTATGCGGAAGCAAGACAGATCAGCGGTCTTAGCCAAATATGGACTTGTTTACCACTGAGAGCGCTCACCATCGGGCTGGTGGAAGGTGGACACCGGCGCCATCTTCAGGGTGCGGCACGTCACAGCTCTCTACAGTTCCTCCTTTTTTGTTTTTTAAAAATGTAGGTAGAAGTCCCTGGAAAGGCTTCGTAATCCCCATATCTGGGGATCTCACGGCGGGCCTGAGCCTGTAGGAGGGCAGTGCTCAAACTCTTACCCGTCTCTGGGTCAGCCTCCCCACTCGGGGCTGCCCTGTCTTAGGTGGCCGAGACTTACCCGTCAACTCCGTCATTGACTTGCCAGACCCTAATATCCGTGGAACGAATACCTCAGTGGGCAGGGACTATGCTCAGTGAAGATTTAAGGCTTCATGGCAGCGAGCCATGTCTGAGGGGACTGGCCCGCCTCAATGGCGACAAGGGCCTATATAATCATGGCTGCATTACGCTTCTGTGTGGCTCTCATTTTGTAGATGCACCATAGGCAAACCAGAAAGGCTAGTATCATCAGTATCGCCAAAGATCCTACGCCCGCCAACTCCTTAAGATGATCCATAGCCGTCTGTATCCAGGAAGTCAAACCAGTAGCCAGGCTCAGATTCACCTGGGTGGAGTTGATGTGGATGATTGTCGCTCTCAGCTCTCTCATCTTATTTTCAAAATCAGCCGACCAATCCTGTAAGAGGAACTCTGACAATTGCTTAGACAGATTAGCAGCCTTTGTTAAATTTTGATACCACACCGAAGTAACACACAAACCCTGCATTTTCCACTCACACTCCAACTGTGCTAGTTGCCAAAGAGAATCAATCTGTTCTTGTATTAAATCTATGCGTTGATTAACTATCATAAGGCCTCCTTTGAGATGAGAATTCATAGAGGTCTAAGTATCCAATGCCTGAGATGTTATTCAGGGCATTGGCAGTCTGTATAGAACTAGACAAGGCAATAGCTGAGGCAGTAGCCCCCACAGCAGCAACAGTGATGGCAGTAACAATAGCTGCAGTGATGCCAAAATCTCTTATAAGCCTGAATTGCACCATGGTATTAGGGGCCTCTACAGGAACTGGTACATATCGAGGCATTCTAGTCACCACAGCCACAGGAAAGGCTGTGGCATTCCAGCACAGGGCATAAAAGCATGTGTCCGGAGTGCATACTAATTTTTCTTCACCCAAGGATGCACTCCCATTACTTACAATCCACAGAAAAGGAGGCCAGAGAAATACTGGTGAGGCTGAAAAGGTCTTGTTTCTGGACAAAAGAAATGTCACATTCCCCCATCCACTGTCACCACTAGAATCTCCGACGACCACAGATTAGTTCCCCAAAGAAAAATTGCCCTTTTGATAAGATCCTCCTCCAAGCATAATGACAGGTCCCAAGTCCATGCAACTTCCATTTTCCCCACACAAAAGCCACAAATCAAAAGAATTAGTAACAGTCTGTTGCATACCCATTGCAGTCTGATCTCTATCCATAGTAGATAAATTGAACAATCCTGAACAATTTTCATTTACTACATGACTAATTGAGGGACTAAAGGAAAAATATCTACCCTGAACCCAAACTGCTCTACGCTCCTGACATCCAGTCCAGGGAAAAGGTCCTTCCTCTCCTGTGGATCCTCTACAAAAAGGTGCTCAGCATGGCTGTCTTGGAGGGTCCCGGTCAGAGACTCGTGTGGGCCACCATCCCTCAAGGCGAGAACCGTTAACTGAGATATTAAAACCGCGTGTGCCGTTCCAAGGAGGAATCTTTGATACAAAGTCCACTGACTGCCGAGACAATTTAATGCATTTTGTATCATCTGACCTATTGAAGCTCATTAAAAAGCACAGACTACCCTTCAAGCTGACATTTCTATTACCCTCTATAGGGCTTTTCTGATCATCAAAGGGAAAGTAGGGTAAGCCTAAGCTTCTATTACTGCTAAATAAGCATGGAAACACAGTTGCATCAAACCAGTCTGACCGGCATTGGCCTTGGGAATATCGACAGGACCCCCCATCTCGGCTCGGTCATTCCTGACATACTCACTGCTACTATCACCAGGATCCCTAGGAAGGTCTTCATGACGAATCTTCCTCACAAGGCGTTCAGGCACCCACACTGGATCTTGTTGATCCTGAGGAAAAACACAAACAGATCCTCTTGCCCATGTTAGCACGGGGTCAGGCCCTCACCAAGAGCCTGTCAAAATATCCTTCCACTTCACCATGCCTTTAGGTGGACCATGGGAATCCTGATGTCTGTCTGCTGCTGAGCGGCCTTGAGCATCCAAATTTAAAAAATTTAAAGTAAATAAGGCTAAAGACATTCTCTCCTTGGGGGTACGGCCTTGGCCTATTCCCCCTTTCTGTTTTTGCAAACATTCTTTCAAGGTGCGATGAGCACGCTCCACAATTCCTTGTCCTTGAGGATTATATGGTAATCCGTGATTAAGCTGTACCTCCATCTGGTTGCAGAAGGAGACAAAGGACTGAGCCGTATAGGCTGGTCCATTGTCCGTTTTCAGCTGTTGTGGTTTTCCCCATGCAGCCCAGGCTTCTAAGCAAATCCCTATGACATTGCGAGCCTTTTCTCCACTCATAGGTGTAGCATGTATGATACCTGAGCAGGTATCCACAGATACATGAATATATTTTAAGTTCCAAACTCTCAAATATGGGTAACGTCCATTTGCCAGATTTTGAGTGCCATCAACCCTCTAGGGTTCACTCCCACACTGGGAGGATGATGATGAATCACACACTGAGGACAGTCCAAAACCACTTGTCTAGCATCTGCTCTAGACAAATGGAATTTCTGCTGTAGAGTTCTTGCATTTACATGAAATAATTGGTGAAACTGTCTGGCTTGGTCCAGGAATGAGCTCCAAAAAATGCATTCCATCCTGGTCCATTGATCAACTTTATCATTACCCTCACTTAATGGTCCAGGTAATCCTGTATGTGCTCTGATATGTTGAATATAAAAACACCTTTTTCGGCTGAAGATTGATGCTGTAATGTATGGAGAGAAAATGGGAACTGTCCAGGCAGCCACTGGTATGTCATTTTTTAGTTTTGGAAGCTGCAGGCCCTGCACTTCCTATATAATCAGATATATTTATCCCTCTCAGGTCTCTGAGGTGGTTGAAGAATAGATAGCTAGAGTCTCATAGTTAAATTTTGAGTTGTTTAGGAATCAAGAGGGTGTTCTGGATCTAAGAAGATATTTTAAAAATTATGAGGCAAGTTAGTATGAAAGCTGAGTTAGATATAGAACTTTAAACTCATGGAGATGGTTAGATAGTAGAATGTTAAGGTCAGGTGCCAAATACATATGGACTGGACATTGGGAATGTATGCTAAGCCATATAACTCTTATAATCGTGGCCTATTTATTTCTGTTGTTTTGTATTGTATTTATAGTTATAAGAAAAAGAACCATTATTTGGACTGAAAGGGAGAGCTGTTGGGGGGAAAAATAAATACCTTAAACTAAAAAAAAAA